>ML853390.1:0-20120 GCA_009831015.1 Picea engelmannii
CTAGCAAGCCTAATAATTGTAATATGAAATCACACTCAATAATATTAAAAAAATGCATCATTGTTTTAGACCAAGTCATAAAAAAGGGTATGGGGGACTAGGACTCCACAAGAGTGAAAGGGGGCTAAGGGTCTAGGAAGAGGGGCTAAGTCAAGGGGGATTAAGCCAAATATTATAATGTTATTCCTAAACTCAAAAGGAATCTGATGTTATTTTATCCTATGTTCCTAAAGGTTGGGAACGAGTCACTAAGTGGGGTAAAAGATATTTCATAAGGTGACAAGTGTCAAGTTAAGAGAATGCAAATATATTGTTGGGAATTAGTGTAATTCTACCATTTTTCTTCAATCATTCACTCTATCACTCCATTGTATGTACCTTTGTGGAGGGATATAGGAAGATAAATGTTAAACTATAAATCCTTGATATTTTGGGCTGAAGAAACATGTTGTCAGACCTATGAAGCATTCTCCTTGGGTGAGAGAATTGTCAGGGATAGTTTTTCTGTGTGTTGGGTTGGTGAGTGTTGAACTCTTTGAGCAACCTTGTTTTCCAGGTGCCATAGATATTTGAAACTTCCTAGCTGGCCTATTACTAAATTCATGGAAGGTAATTGGGATAGCCAAAGGACTATTGAGCAGAGAAGGGGTACACTTCCTGGGGTGGGACAAGCTATGTGGAATGAGAAGTTGTGAGTTGGGAACTGTTGCTAGAGTTGGAACCTAATCTTACACTTTATTATGTTGTTGGTCATGCATTAGTTTGGATCATAGCACCAGCTTGGGGGTGACATATTGTTGAAAGTGCATGAACAATACAGTCTATGACTGGCAAGAACATCCGAGTTCTGCAGTCAGTTGGTGATTTAATTAAAATATAAGTGTATTTTATGTGTTTCTGATGCTTAGTGTGTCTTTAATTATATTATTCTATAATTGAATGTATATTTATTCATGTATTATATGTTGTTAAATTGCATAATTGTGTTCATAAGTAGGGAATTCAATAATTAAATGGTACAAGAGCCATAATGGGCAGAATTCAAAGAAATTTGAATTTTCAATTGTGACAAAAGTCAGGTTTTGTGTTGCATGGCTCAAAATAGGTGGGTGGGGACATTACATTGTGGTATCAGAGCCATAGGTTCAATATTGATCCCGCAAGGACCATTTGTCAGCATGAAGAAGATGAAATTGTAGAAATTAATCTCAGAGAATGTTTGCAACTTGCTTGAAAAAATGTTCTAGGTAAAGCTTGGGAATTTGAAAACAATTTTGGGAGAATTGTATTCAGGGATTAAAATCTCCAATTTCAAGCTCTATTGGGGCATTTTTAAGCCTATAATCTACCAAATTTTGGAAGTTGAAGAGCAACAATGATGAAATTAGGTGAAATTAGGTAGAAGCCCCAATTTATGTAGTGGAATGCATGGAAAATTTGAAGTGGGAGTGTCAAATTACGGGTGAAATAGTAGAAATGACATGAACAAGGAAAAATTTATCCACTAGAATCTTAAATTCACAGCTTCCATGGAGGCCTTTGTGAAAAAATTGGAAAACTATGCAATTCTGGAAAATTTTGAAATTTGGGAAAATTTACGTATTTTTCTGTACGTTGATGTCATCATGATGTGTTAGACATGTGGATGGTGACGTGGTAGTGATGAAATGGAATGCCAATATGGTAGGTTCACAGTGTAAATCCACAGTGGCAAGTTTGGGGTTTCAGTGCACAATGGTAGGCCCAACAAGTGATGTGGTTTCCACAACAGAGGAGGTGGGGAGCTCGATATGGTAAGTAGTATCGAGAAGTTTAAAAGTGGGTTTGAGAATTAAAAACATCCTCCAAAATGGTTTTATATATTCCATGTGTTATATTGATGGTTTATTGGTATCTAAGGAAAGTATGTTGATATTTTATATGCATTTTAACCCCTGAAATCAACATGAGTCGTTGATCTTCCTTAGATCTCGGTCGTCTGATTGAAGGGGCGGGTAAGTTGTGTGTGCCCAAGGAAAAGGGAGTGAGATACGATCCACCCATACCCGTGACCAATTGAAGGGTGTCACATAGATACTTGATAGTGAAGGTGGGACCCTTGTCCCATCCATGGTCATAAAATGTACTAGGTGTACATCTGGGTACAGTGGGGCCCGAGAGATAAAGGTAAATAAGGTAAAAAAAAATGAAGAAAGAAGAGACAGAAGAGTGACAAGGTCTTGAAGGTTGATGAGGCAGGGCCATATGGGTCAGGAGGCTGACATGGATTCATATTGGGGTTCCATATGGACCCACAACGCCAGATCAGTCACCAAGGAAACATAAATCAACTAATTTCTTAGAAATTTTTAGTGTTTTGCAAGTCATAAAATTGCAGGGCATTTTTAGGCCCTAAACAATGCTTTTAAGAGATCTAATGTTTTAGATCGTAAGTGTCGTAGGCACCGCATAGAGTTTTTGTATATTAAATCAAATATATTGAAGATATTTCAAGCAAGCTATTTTTTTGTGGAACAAAACTTGTATGAGAAAGTTACAAGCTAAACAATGAAAGGTAAAATTTTAGTGCCAGTTTACTTTCAAAGGTCATAACTCCGTACTTAGAAATCAGTTTTGGACACATGAGTAGTCAATGGAAATCTATTGAACCATAGAAGACATCTATGGAGCTATATTGGTATTATGGGTAACTAAAAGTGTGCAGGAAGACAAAGAAAACTCCTCTAGCATACAAGGTAAAAGGAGGGAACATGTCTCATCCTTAGTTCCTTAAAGCCTTGTATTAAATGTGTTTAAGATTTAACTAATTTTTGAGTTATAAATGAAACATTTGTCATGGAAAAAAAACAATTTGTTTCTAAATTAATTTCGATAAATAAATTCACACTTTGTAATTGTTCTTTGCAATCAAGTCCATGCATGCCATTTTAAATAGAAAAACTCAGTTATAGTGTATCTATTATGTCTATTATGGAAATTGCATTAGTGTGTCTATTATAAGAAATTTGGGTTGTTGTGTAATGTGATAGTGTATACTTACATAAGGTACACATATGGAGTGGCATCTATTGTGAATTATTTTATTTGTGTATTGTGATAGTGTACACTTACCTAGACTCATATGGAGAAGAGCTAATGAAGGATGAAGGGTTCATAGTGGGATAAAGAACAATATAATGTTTAACGATTTAATAATAAGTGGGTGTGATTGTATAAGTGAAGCTCTAATGTTTATGAAGAATCAACAAAAAGGCTTTGAAAAACATGGTGTAGATATAGAGAATATGAGGGACGATAATAAGGAATTAGAAGACAGAATTTAAAATTTGGAATTTTCACAAGATTTGATTTTTGAAAAGTTATCACAAATAGCATTGAGGGAAGGCTACATAGTGGTATAAGGAGTAATATAATGTTTATGTATTGAACAATAATTGGATGTGATTGTAAAAGTGAAACTATGATTTTTATGAAAGATCAACATCAGCCCCAAAAGATGAGGATGATACAAAATAAGAGGGGGATAATAAGAAATTCCAATGTGACTCTTAATATTTTTTTTATTTTTATAATTTTTTTTATCATAATGAACACAATTAATGAAATATGCATAATGGTATATTTGATTTTTGAAAAGTTAATAGAAGGAGCATAAATAATGAGCTATGCATGAACCTTACATCTGAATCAACATCCACATGGAAGAAGAGCAAGTCGACTATTCTGAAGACCCATTTGAGGTCAAGGTTATTTGGACCTCTCTTCCATCAGTGACCCTCCATTAGGGACCCTCCATCAGGGGTTCTCTCATGCATAGTTTCTAGTTGCACATGAGAAAACTCTAGATATATTTAAATATGTTGGAGAGTATTCTCTCTTCAAGGACAAGACAATTTCCACCTCGACTCATAATTCCCTGGGCTCTTTTCCTCAGGAAGGTAAATCTCTCCCTGTGCCTAAAAATCCCGTTCAATATATTTTTCATAGTTCTATGCGGGGTTCTTCCAAAAATGATGAGGGATATTGTCCTTTGGATAAACAGAATCATCTCGAGCATCTTTATTTGTCACCCTTGGTATATTTTCCATCAAAGGTTTTTATTTCAAATTTCCTATCTGATGAACTAATGAGTGGTTGTATATAGAAATATTTATCTCCTATAGGCAAACCCATATCTAAAATCATGGAAGAATAAAAGATCGATAAGATATGTGTAAAGAAAAAGGATATATCCACCCACTTAGTTTTGGGATAAAATGTCAAGCTGCATGAGATAGTGAATATGTAATCCATGGATATGGTGGGTCAGGTTACAAGCAGGAGTATGTCGCCAGATACATTGAAAAAATGGAATTCCCAAAATTTTGGGTCTATGGTGGGATATGAACTGAAAATCTTGGTTCTATCCAAAGGCTCGATAGGGTGGATCTTGAGAAATGGCTTGGATGCGGACATCGTTCTAAATTCCCAATGGAATTGGGGAGCTTAGGATCTTATCTTAAAGAATTTGAGTGTGTATTTTGATGCAAAATTAGAGATATTAGAAGTGACCCTAGTCTGGGTCTTCTTTCCAGGGTTACCATTCTCTTATGGTCCGAAGATGTTTTCAAGGAATTAGAAATGCATTAGGTTTTTTCTACAAAGTTGATCTCTCATATCAGTCTATAGCCTACATGCGTATAACATGTATTTTGGTAGGACTAAAGTTGTTTGGAGGTATATAAAACTCTATGAAAATTCAAATAAGGTTCGAGGTATACCGTTAGGACTCAGGCTATGAAGGAATTATGTTTTAGTGTGGGAAGTTCCATCATTATGGGAATCTAGCCAAGGAATTCTCTAGGAATGAAAATAATCGAATCTGGGTTTGGAAGGATCAAAAGGAGTTGCACTGTGACTGCCCTCCAAGTTCTCTAGTCTGAGTCCTGTCTTTGGATCCCACAACTGAAGAAAAAGATAAAGATATTTAGGCCTCTTTGGAAGGGACCAAGTCATTGTCTTCTCCAACTTGTTTTGTGGATATGACAGGTAATTCCATTCCATTTCCCCCCTCCTTTGATCCCTAAATTGATGTGGATTTGGGTTTCATATATTTTGAGGATAACATCTCTAAATCATAGCACGTCCCTCGTATAGATTTCCTCTTTATCCTGTCTGATCCCATAGGGCCTTAGCCCACACCCCCCATTCCACTTGCAAAACAAATTGATATTGACCTTGGAGAAAACTTTCCACTCCTTCCCCCTCCTTCTCTAATCCCTCAAGATTTCCCTCCCCTACCCTCTATTTCTTTCCTTTCCTCTCCCCCAGAACAAAATATTTGTTCTCGGTCTTGCTGTCCTAACCCCTCGAAATTGGGAATAGAAGGAGGACTTGGATCCTACGAGGAGAAAGGAAAAAATTGCTCATAGAGGCCAAAAGTATTTTCTCTCTATAGAACATTAACATGCTTCATTGGAATTTTTTTCTAGTAATTAAAAATGTCTCTTTTGATCCGTTAGAGCATCAACCCCTAGCACTCCCCCTTCATGATCATTATATCCTTAAATTGTTGGGGGTTGGCCAACCCCTCCTAGAAATTGGCCATTAAGAGGCCTGTTGAGATACATCAACCTTATATTCTGGTGCTACAAGAAACTATGATGGATGGTGATAAATATACAAAAACCATATCCTTAGCTCTACCTGGATGGGATTTCTTGGGGTCAAATCCCATAGGCAACTTGGGTGGAATTCTAATGGTCTGGAATCTCTTTGAACTAAACTTTCAAAACTCTTGGGCCATCCAAAGGGGGGATGGGAATCATTTTCTTCTCAAGTGATATCAATATGAATTTTATCTACCTTAACATATATGGTCCCTATTCCAACAGGAAAGTATTTTGGGAATATAATTTAAATCTCTCCTTCATCAAGTATGGTTTTGTGTTTATAGGTGGGAACTTAAAATTCACCCTGGGCACATGTGAAATATGGGGGCCAACAACAAATTTGGATCCCCTTGTAGAGTTTTTTATTCAAAATATAGAGGCATTCGTACTTATATACATACAATTGGCCCGATACTCCCCAACCTAGAGAAGTATGCACACTTGGGATGCTCGAGTTCTAAAGTGTCTTGATCGATTCCTTCTTTCATATTCCTTCCTCGTAGAAAATTTGTGAGTCCGCCAGTGGGTCTGATCTGGTCGGGACTTGGATCATAGTCCAATTATTCTTGATCTAGTTACCTACCAAAAGAATCCCCTTATTGCTTTTAAATTAAATCGAAGTTGGTTGGAGGATGTGTCCTTTATTGAAGCCATAAGATCCGCATGGTTTCCCTTCAATTCTTCCCTCCCAAGGTCCCCTTCTCTTTAGTTCCTTGAAACTTTAAAAAGGGACAAGGAATATGCAATAATTTGGAATAAGGAAAGGAGGAAGAAGGAGGATAAGGAACTCTAGGACATTGAATCAAATAAAAATATAGGGAGAGAAGGAAGAACAAGAGCCATTCACTGATCAAATAAAAGAAGAAATAAAAACTCTCGAGAAGGATCGAAGGAAAATTCTTCTAAACAAGCAAAAGGTGTGCAGAATAAAAAGTAGGGCTCTCTGGCTTCAGGTTGGGGATGAAAATACCAAAATTTTCCAAAAATTTGTGAATAGACGCAAAACCATATACACTATCTGGGCCATTGACAATTGTGATGGTTCAAATGCTACATCTTTTGAGGAAATTGCAGAGGTGGGCATGAATGATTTAAATAATCTCTTTCAATAACATCATTGAGAAACCATAGATTCTATCTTACAAGTTGTTGGTCTCTTCCCCGGTTTCATAAACCATAAATATAATTACAACCTTATGGTCGGAGTAATAAAATAAGAGTTAACAAGAATGTTGCAATGTTTCCAAAAATACAAAATCCTAGGAATGAATGATCTATGGTGGATTTTTTTCTTGGATGTTTTGATTTTCCTAGGGATGACCTTCTAGGAATGGTGGGACAATCCAGATCGTCAGGTCAAGTTTTGGCTGCATTTAATTCTACCTTTATAGCATTAATCCAAAAATATGACAATCCTCACTCTTTAGACCAATTCAGGTCCATTTCATTGTGCAAAAGTATCTACAAAATCATCTCAAATATGATATCCTATCAATTGAAGGATATTCTCGCTAAAAACATATCCTTGGAAGAATTCAATTTTCTCATAGGGCATCAGATCCATGATGTCATAGGTCTTGCTAAGGAATTCCTCCACTCTATTCACACTAGGAAACTCAAGGTTGTCACTCTAAAAGTGGACCTTTCAAAATCCTTCGAATGTGTAAGTTGGTTGTACATCAGATTGATCCTCCTTCAGATAGGTTTTGGACACTCCTTCATGTCCTACATCCTCAATTGTATTAACTCAACTTTATTTGCAGTCTCGATAAATGGTTCCTGTAATATCCCCAAGGACGAGCCCCAGTTGTATTTATGAATTGTAACATATTTTGTAGGCTGGTGAGCCAAGCAATTATAAGATGATAGGCTTAAGTGTTTATTAGGTCAGTGAGCCTAGGTGTTAAAGTCCAGGATCCTGTTTTGCACATGTAAATATTCATATTATTAATATATCAACATTGTTGCGTATAGACCAACCACGAAGAAAGAGTATGGAGGACTAAGCTCCACTAGGTTGGGTAAGTGAGAGGGGGTTGAGAGGCTGGAAATTGGGACTAAGTTTACGAGCTTAAGTCCAAGAATAATTTATTATTATTCTAAATTTTGATAGAAGGATATGATTATATCCTAATTTCCTTTGGGAAGAGGGAATGACTTCCAAATGGAAAGGAACATGCTTCATGAGAGACGTGTGTCAGTGCATGCACATGCAGTTTTAAGTGGGAATTCTTGTTGTTTCGGGGGGACTCATGGAGGTGGGTGAACACATAGTGGGATATCACGCTCTAACCATTTTCTCCATTCTATGACCAGTCAACCACCTTTATCCTGACAACTTCACTCACGCATCGAGTAAGCACACAACCAACCATTTTCTCCATTGTTGAACCTGTGGCCATCGTGAACCTTTGTAACTTACACGCATTGGTATTTTTCTAAGCTTTACTCTGCCTTACCTGAGTTTTGGGGTTTCCTCCGCCATTTCCCATTTGTCTTAGGATATGGATAGAAGAAGCAGGTTGTCAGGCCTGTGGTTTGCAAAGATGAGTTTTTAGGCCCATAGATTGAAGAGGTAGGTTGTCAGGCATGTGAGCAACTCTCTCCAGGTGAGAGTTTGTGTTGAGGAAGTGAATTCTCCTGTAGGAAGTCTAGTAACATCTACATAGCTCTGAGAGTTCCTATCTGGCCTGTTGCTGAATCCCCAGAAGGGAGGTGGAGAAAAAGATGAACTGTGTGACAATGAATATGTATACTCCTGGGGTGGGACAGGCATGTGGGGAATGCGAGTCTATGAGTAGTGGTCGTAAGTGGCTCCTAAGAGAATCCTTCCAATTGAACTGTGCGACATTCCTATTTTCCTTGCTAAGCCCACGAATCCATAACCCAGTGGAGTTTAGTCCCAGCTCAGTGGTCACTCACTGATGAGAGTGATGAGTAGTGTGGTCTAAGGCTGGGAGGTTCGTGGAAGGTATGCACATAGTTGGTGGTCTTCACAATCCAAAGATAAGTATCAATTCTTTGTTTAATGATGTTTGTTGTGCATGTATGTGATTCTTACAATGTTATCATGTGTTTTCATTGCATGTATGATTTACGGTAAATTTCGCATGAGTTAGTATGGTAGTAGTATATTTTATTGCCTTTTTATTTCATTAGAAATGCATGTAATATATATGTACTCTGGGATTAACAATTAACCTGCTATCAGAGCTTAGTAGTCTGTGGGTGGTGTTACATGGCCCGACCTGGGTGGTCGAGGCTTCCAAAAAATGGTATCATAGCTAAGAGAGATGTCCAGGAAGTGGCGTTGCCCGACTTGTTGGTAGACGGGGACATTGCAAAATGGTATAAGAGCTAAGAGAGATGTCAAAGAAGTGGTGTTGCCTGACTTGTTGGTGGATGGGGATGTTACAAAATGGTATCAAAGTCATGGTTTAAACACTGAGCCTGGATGGGCCATGTTAGTGGAAGCTGAAGCAAAAGTTTCAGAAAATAATTGTTGTCGAAATGGACAAAATTGAAGTTCACAACCCAACTTTCGACAAAAATTATTTTCTAAAACTTTTTATTCAGCTTCCACTAACATGGCCCATTCAGGATCAGTGTTGAAACCATGGCTCTGATACCATTTTGTAACATCCCCATCCACCAACAGGCTAGGCAATGCCACGTCTTAGACATCTCTCTTAGCTCTGATACCATTTTGTAATGTCCCCAGCCACCAACAGGTCATGAAATGCCACTTGTTGGACATCTCTCTTATCTCTGATACCATTTTGTGGCAGCCCTGACCACCCAGGCTGGGCCATGTAACACAACCCACTGACTGCTAAGTTCTGATAGCAGGTTAATTATTCATCCCGGAGTTCATATATATTACATGCATTTCTAATGGATGGGCCATGTTAGTGGAAGCCGAAGAAAAAGTTTCAAAAAAGAATTGTTGTCGAAATGGACAAAATTGAAGTTCAGACCCCAACTTTCGACACTGAGCCTGAATTAGGCCATATGAGTGGTTATGGAATTAAAATATTAGAGCAAATTATTGTTGAGAGGATCAAAATTTGAATTCAGAGAATTCCAGAGTGCCAAGAGAACACCTTGGTCATGTTTATAAGATCAAGAGGTATAGCGGTTCAAGAAAGATAGCAGAGAAAAGAGACTACAGTAACCGGGGTTTTGGAACCACGAGGTTTGAAGTTGAGCCGTCAGATCGAGCGAAGATTAATTCATGACCGTTAGATCTCATTAAGGGGAGATTGACGATTGGGAGTGATTGCGGAGATGGGGAAGGAAATTAATGCGAGAGTAAGTTGAGACTCTGTAATCCCTCGGGATCATTGATCTTGCTAGATCAACATATGAACGGTGGATATCAATTCCACTACGGGCGAGCATCTTTGCATTACAGAGATTGGGAAGGAAATTAAAGCGTGAGCAAGTTGAGTTCTCGCAATTACTCCTGGCCATTGATCTTCACAGTTCCTTAAAGAATGACTAGAAATATTGCAAAGTGAGATAAGCACCCAAATATTAAGCTGAGGTCACAAATCTTGGTCACGTGTAGAGAAGACAGAGCGAACTTCATGTATTTCTTGTCCGTTGATCCAAGCAAGGAACACGTGTCGACAAGTTAGCTTGTTCGGGAATACAAAATCCGGGAGAAATGGAGTGTGTTGATGTGAAAACTCCCAAAGTCCCAAATTCCCAAGTTAATCCATATCTTTTGTCACAAGAGACGTGTGTCAGAAGATCATCTTCTTTGGGAGTTCAACATTTGGGAGAAATGGGGTGTGCGAAGGTGAAATCTCTCGAAGCTCGAGGTCCCATAGTGACGGGGCCTGCTGACATCACTAGGGATGATGGGGACACATGGCATGTGTGCCATATGTCAGTGAGTTAAGAACCTTGGTAAGATGGAAATGTTGTAGAACATGACATATGTCACCCACTTGATTGGACCACATATCAGCTTTGTGTGTCCTGCTGAGTGGCTCTCCTGGTGGTGGAACAAGGTAGTTAAGTGTGACTAAAGATTTAGTTGGATCGTGCCCACATTAACTTTGGTCATGATATATCAAGATCGAGGGACATGAGGCATTGTGGGGATTTAAGTTGCACGACAGATAATCTACAAGGTGGTCCTGTAATCCAAACCATGGTTTTCCAGAAGGGGTACATGTCAGCGTGGGGACAATTGTGGAACGATCGACAGGTTACTCCAAAACCACCAACCCATGTCCCCGCAATTTGAAAAGTACTAAAGTTGATGTGATGTTTTCAACATTTATTAATTCGAGCATAGAAACCGTGGGCCCCAGTGGACGCGTGGCACCAAATCGTGAAGTCTGGAGACTTGACACTCCAGAAGAAGTGGTGCATGAAGGAAGGTGGACCGTAGATTCGTCGTTCTTTGTGCATTCTACAATTCATTGTTCGATGATGTTGGGACATGCGGAAAAAGGGAAAACTCTGAACCCCAGAGCTTGAAGTTTCAGAGCTCCAAATAAGTGCCCAAATCGTAAGCGTTGGGTCACAGTTGTGGTCACATGTGAACCAAGGACTGAAGAAAAGGGGCTAGCGCCTGAAATTTTTGGCAGAATAGAACGAGGTTTAGAGATTGAAGCAGAGGGGTTCTTGACCGACCAAGACCTGTAGAAAATATAATCTAATATTGTTTTATTGAATCATATTGGTTTATTCTGGAAAATTGTTAAAGTTTGACAGCCTGAAAAAACTCAGTTGGATGCACATCTTGTAGAGTTAACGATTGTCAGAACCGAACCGAATTGTCGCATAATGAAGAGAAATGGGGAAGGCACAGGGTGCTTGTAGTTCACAAAATGAATTTAGAGGAATGAATGTCCATATAGGAGTTGAAAGATCGAACTCCAATGGGCATGAAGAAGAGACAGATAAGGAAGGAAACATGATGAAAATCATTGAAAATTTGCAGAAAGATGTCCAGACTCATCGAGCAGATAACAAAAAGCTCATGAAAGCCAGGGAACAATAGGGATAATTTAACATAAAGTTGTTGCAGAGCCTGGAAAGAATAGAAAATAAATTGGATAAGGATAGTGACTCCAGTAAATCAGGAAGTCACAGGTCCCCTGATGAGAAGAGAAAATCAAGGAGTGTTGGAAGACACCATCATCACTTCCAAGGGCACTCCAAGAGGAGGGCACACAATAGTTCAAGACCATCTCTTACTAGAAAGCATAGGAGATCTGGAGTGGATGAACTGAAGGGTGAAATGAACAAGATTAAACCTCCTACGATTGATGGAGAGCACCAGAAGGAGGAAGATGTTGAGACATGGCTTCTTGGCATGAGAAAATATTTCCAACTGCATAATTACTACTCTCTTGCAGAAGGAAGAATTTCAATGTATCAACTAAAAGGAAAAACATCCATGTGGTGGGACCAGCTTGTGCAAGTACAACATATCAAGAGAAGAATGTTACCTAGAGGGAATTCAATAAACACTTTGAAAATAAATACTTAACTAAGAGATACTATGACATAAAGATGAAAGAGTTCGTTGAACTCAAATTGGGTAGAATGACTATAGATGAATATGAAAGAAGATTCCTAGAGTTGTTGAAGTATGTCCTTTTCATCAAAGATGAGACTGTCAAAATCCAAAGATATTTGAGTGGACTGCCAGATTTCCTTAGTGACAAGATCCAATATGATGATCCTAAAACTATGGAAGAAACCATAAGGAGAGTGACATGCTTATATGATCAGCATAAAGGAAAGCCTACCTTCCAAAGATCTTGGGAAGACAAGAATAAGTTTAAGAGGGAGCAGAGGCAGAAGGGGAACAAGCTACCCTTTTTCAGGAATAATCCTCAAAGACAACCAGTGTTTAGAGAACCTAGAATGGCTAAAGTAGGTGGACAAAGGCCAAGACAACCACCTATGCAATGTTGGGGTTGTAAAGGGGATCACAAGTATAGAGATTGCCCTCACAAAAGTGACAATGTGAGAGTTGTCCGCAATGTTCATCAAGCAGAAACAATGGAGGACATGGGCAGTAGAATACCAAGGATCTATGCAGCCCTGGACAACAAGAAATATGAGTTT
This sequence comes from Picea engelmannii, assembly GCA_009831015.1. Lineage (NCBI taxonomy): Eukaryota > Viridiplantae > Streptophyta > Pinopsida > Pinales > Pinaceae > Picea > Picea engelmannii. Next base: position 12,747 of record ML853390.1, read on the forward strand.
CAATCACACATGATTGAAGTTGAAGGTATGATAAATAGCCATGCCTTTACTATTTTAATTGATTCGGGGGATAGTCATAGTTATATAGATCCCAAGGTAGTGGAAAGGTTGCAATTTCCAAGAATCAAGCATGTGAAATCTTGGCTAGTGCAGCTGGCTACAAGAGCCAAGCGAAAGGTTGTTGAGTTGGTTAAATCATTTCCAGTGGGAATGAATGGACTGAGTACCAAGGTAGATTTGAACATCTTGCCTTTGGGATCATATGACTATCTGATTGGTATGGATTGGTTGGACCAACACCATGCCATACTAGATTGTCGTAACAAGGCATTTACTTTCCTGGATGAGGAGGGAAATCGGAAAATAGTCCAAGGAATTCCTAGGGCAGTTATTGTTCGGGAAATTTTAGAAATACAACTGAAGAAGTGCTACAAGAAAGGCTGTCAAATATTTGCAGCCCATATGGAGGAAGCATCTAAGGATAAGGTGCCAAAATTGGAAGATAATGCAGTCCTAGAAGATTTTGAAGATGTGTTCAAGGAGGTACCAGGACTACCTCCAAAGAGAGATATTTATTTCTCTATTAATTTGATGCCTAGAGTAGCTCCATTGTCAAAGAATCCTTATAGAATGTGTACACCAAAGATGAAGGATTTGCAAATGCAGCTTGAAGAAATTATAAAGAAGGGGTATATACACCCAAGTGTGTCACCTTGTGGTGCCCTAGTCTTGTTCGTGAAAAAGAAATATGGGACATTGAGATTGTGCATCGAATTCAGACAGTTGAATAAAGTAACTATAAAGAACAAGTATCCTCTGCCAAGGATTGATGACATCTTTGATCAATTGTAGGATACAAAGATATCTTCAAAGCTGGATCTCAAGTCAGGATACCATCAGGTAAGGATCAAGGAGGAAGATATCAGGAAGACCATCTTCAGGGAAAGGTATGGTCATTATGAGTTCATAGTGGTGCCATTTGGGTTGTCAAATGCACCAGATGTTTTCATGTGATTAATGAATGGTGTTTTCTGGGAATATTTAGACAAGTTTTTCATGATTTTTTCTGGATGACATCCTTGTATATTCCAAGTCGAAATAAGATCATGAGCATCATTTGAGGATAATGATGCAAGTGCTAAGAGAACATCAGTTGTATGCCAAATTGAGCAAGTGCTCATTTTATCAAAACAAAATTCACTATTTAGGACATATCATATCTGAAGAAGGGATAGTAGTGGACCCTGAAAATATTGAGGCCATTAAAGGGTGGGAAGCACATAAGAATGTGACATAAGTCAGTTCCTTCATGGGTCTAGCTGGTTACTACAGAAGGTTCAATGCATGGTTTTTGAGAATATCTCACTCCATCACTTCCTTTCAAAGGAAGGGGAAGAAATTTCAATGGACAGAAGAATGTGAAAAGAGTTTCCAACAATTGAAGCAGTTGTTAACCAATGCTCCAATTATAAAGATCACAGATCTTAATGAAGCCTTCATTGTATGCACATGATGCATGTAAAGAAGGATTGGGTGGAGTCCTCAATCAAAATGGGTTTGTTGTATGTTATGAATCAAGGAAGTTGAAAGAGCATGAAGGGCTCTATGCCACTCATGATTTGGAATTGACATCCATAGTGCACGCCTTGAAGAAGTGGAGGCACTGCCTCATGGGAAATAGGTTTGAGCTAAGGACAGACCATAACAGTCTAAAATATTTGTTTGATCAACCTACTTTGAATTCTAGGTAGAGTAGATGGTTGGAATTCCTCTGTGAGTATGACTTTGATATCAAGCACATCAAAGGAAAGGAGAAAAAAGTGGCTGATTCACTCAACAAGAGAGTGCATGAACTACATGTTACAACCATTAGGATGTATTATATGGATCTTAAAGGGAAAGTTTTTGAAGCTGCAAATTCAGATTTGCAGTACATGGAATTGGTAACAAAATTGCAGCAAGGTAAAATGCATCAGAAGGTTGAGGATTATGAATTGGGAATTGATGGAATCCTTCAGTACAGAAACAGAGTCTATGTACCCAATTCTCTGGAATTGAGGAGTGCAATTTTAAAAGAGATGCATAATGTGCCTTATGTAGGACACCCAAGATATCAGAAAATAGTTTCAACAGTCAAGAGCCAATATTATTGGCCCGACATGAAGAGGGATATTGTTGGATACATAGCTAAATGCTTGGAATGTCAAAAGGTAAAGGCTGAGCATAGACACCCAGCTGGTTTACTACAACCATTACCCATTCCTGAGTGGAAATGGGAAGTGGTGACAATGGACTTCATCATAGGATTTCCCAGAACAAGCAAGAAGCATGATGCAATCATGGTAGTGGTGGACAAGCTTACTAAATCTTCCCATTTCATTCCATTGAAGACTACTCACAAATCAGATAATGTTGCTGATATCTATATGAGGGAAGTAGCACGATTACATGGAATACCCAAGAAAATTGTGTCTGACAGAGACCCAAAGTTTACATCAAAGTTCTGGAAGGTGATATTCAAAGGGCTAGGAACAAATCTGAACTTCAACACTACTTGTCATCCCGAGTCTGATGGAAAGAGAGAGAGGGTGAATCAAGTGATAGAAGATATGTTAAGAATGTATGTGATGGACAAACCATCTAAATGGGAAGATTATCTACACTTGGTAGAATTTGCCTACAATAATGGGTATCAAGCATAATTGAAGATGAGCCCATTTGAAGCACTTTATGGAAGAAAGTGCAACACCCCAGTAAGTTGGGACAACCCAGCTGATAGGGCAGTGGTTGGGCCAGAGTTGCTCAAGGAAATGGAAGAACAAATGCTAAAGATTAAGAATAATTTGAAGGATTCCCAAGACAGGAAGAAAAGTTATGCTGATAATAATAGAACCCACAGGGAGTTTAAAGTGGGTGATCATGTTTTCTTGAAAGTAAAATCCAACAAAAGTTCCCTGAAGCTGGGAAACTATTCCAAGTTGGCAGCTAGATATTGTGGACCATTTGAAATCCTAGAAAGGATTGGACCAATTGCTTAGATTATTGCATTGCCTACATCCATGACCATTCATAATGTATTTAATGTTTCATTGCTCAAGAAATATACACCTAATCATAATCATGTGATTGATTGGAATGTGATTCAGGTGGAGCAAGAAGGCACATTACAAGTGCATCAAGTGCGCATATTGGACCGAAAGAGAAAACAAATCCAGAATTGAGCCATAGGGATTGTAAAGGTCCAGTGGACCTGGTACGGTCCCGAGGACGTGAAATAGGAGCATGAGGATGCTATGCGGGCAGAATACCGGCATCTTTTTGAAGATTTTTAAAATCTTGTTGATGCTGTGTAAATAAGTTGCACTGAGGACAATGAAAAACTAAGGGGAGGGGATTGTAATATCCCCAAGGATGAGCCCTATTTGTATTTATGAATTGTAACATGTTTTGTAGGTTGGTGAGCCCAACAATTATAAGCTGATAGGATTAAGTGTTTATTAGGTCGGTGGGCCTAGGTGTTAATGGCTAGGATCATGTTTTGTACATGTAAATATTCATATTATTAATATAAAAACATCATTATGTGTAGACCGACCATGAATAAAGAGTATGGGGGACTAAGCTCCACTAGGATGGGTAAGGGAGAGGGGGATAAGAGGTTGGAAATTGGAACTAAGATTATGAGCTTAAGTCCAAGAATAATTTATTATTATTCTAAATGTTGATAGAAGGATATGATTATATCCTAAGTTCATTTGGGAAGAGGGAATGACTTCCAAATGGAAAGGAACGTGCTTCATGAGCGACATGTGTCAGCTTAGGCACATGCATTTTTAAGTGGGAATTCTTGTTGTTTGGGGGGGACTCATGGAGGTGGGGGTGGGGGGACATATAGTGGGCTCTCATTCTCTCACCATTATTTCCATTCTCTGACCAGTCAACCACCTTTATCCTGACAAGTTCACTCACGCACTGTCCAAGCACGTAGCCATCCATTTCTGCCATTGTTGAACCCGTGGTCATCACAGACCTATGTAACTTGTGTGCACTGGTATTTTGTTGAGTTGTAATCTACCTTACCCAAGTTCTATGGTTTCCTCCACCCTTTCCCATTTGTATTAGGAGCTGGATAAAAGAAACAGGTTGTCAGGCTTGTGGTTTGCAAATATAGGTTGTCAGGCCCGTAGATTGAAGAGGCAGGTTGTTAGGCCTATGAGAAACTCTCTCCGGGTGAGAGAGTGTGTTGAGGAAGTGAATTCTCCTAGAGGGAGTCCAGTAACAGCTACAGATCTCTGATAGTTCTTGTCTAGCCTGTTGTTGAATCCCCAGAAGGGAGGTGGAGCAGTCGATGAACTATGTGACAATGAAGGTGTATACTCCTAGGGTGGGACATGCATGTGGGGAATGAGAGTCTATGAGAAGTGGGCATAAGTGGCTCCTGAGAGAATATTTCCTGTTGAACTGTGCAACATTCCTGTTAGCCTTTCCAAGCCTAGGAATCCCTAGCCTGATGGAGTTTAGTCCCAGCTCGGGGGTGATCCACTGCTGAGAGTGATGAACAGTGTGGTCTAAGGCTGGGAGGTTTGTGGAAGGTATGCACGCAGTCGATGGTCTTCACAATCCAAAGATAAGTATCAATTCTATGTTTAAAAATGTATGTTGTGCATGTCTGTGATTATTACAATGTTATCATGTGATTTTGTTGCATGTGTGATTTACGGTGAATTTCACATGAGTTAGTATGGTAGTAGTATATTTTATTGCCTTTTTATTTCATTAGAAATGCATGTAATATATATGTAATCTGGGATGAAAAATTAACCTGCTATCAGACCTTATCACTTTGTGGGTGGTGTTACATTGCCCGGCTTGGTTGGCCAAAGCTGCCACAAAATGGTATCAAAGCTAAGAGAGATGTCTAAGAAGTGGCGTTTCCCGGCCTGTTGGTGACTGGGGATGTTACAAAATGGTATCAGAGCTAAGAGAGATGTCCAAGAAGTGGTGTTTCCCATCTTGTTGGTGGTTGGGGACATTACAGTTCTGTCACCCATTTTTTCAAAGTGGAAAGGGGAATCATATAAGGTTTTCCTCTCCCCCCCTCCTTTTTATCTTGGTAGAGGAACTTTTGAGTCTCGACTGATTCATAATGTCATCTGATTTGGTTTATTCATAGGTATTCTTATCAACCCCATATTTTCTCTCTCACACCTTGTTTTTGTTGACGATATACTCATATTTTGTGAAGGTGAGATTCGGTTTGTGGATCACTTAAAATACCTCATTTCCACCTTTTTTCACACGACGAGCATGCAAATAAACTTGGAAAAATGTTCAATTTTTACACGGGGTCTATCTGATCAAGAAGGAAAATCCATCGTTTAACATTTAAATATGCACATCTATGATGTGATATTTGGATTGAAATAACTTGGCTTCATGATAAAATCCATTGACTATCGGAAAAATGATTGGTTGTGGCTTCTTGCAAAAGTGGAGAAACAAATTCATTCTTGGTGCAATCATTGGCTTTCTAGAGATGGAAGACTTTTCCTAGTTAATTCATTCCCAGAAGCCATCCTAGTGTATTGTGATACCCTATTGTGGATACCAAAAGGAATATTGGGAAGAATTAAACAAGTCTCTTTCAGATATCTTTGGTCATTATTGGAGGAAAAAAAATCTCTAGTCCTAACATCTTGGAAAAAATCGGCAAGCCCTAAAACGATTGGAGGATGGGGATTAAAAAATATATTTATTTTCTCAAAATCATTGGTATAAAAGAGTGCTTGGGGGCTAATTTCCAACACGAGGTTGTGGTTTGAGGTCCAAGAAAAACATTTTTCACAAGAACCCATCATCGACTGGATTAGACAAATAGTTAAATGGATGTAGAATGGGTCGATATTTTGGAAATCCATCCTCAATGCTTTTACTCCTATTGGGAATTGGTTAATATGGAAAATTGTCTTAGGGGAAATAATTCTCACTGGAAAATACCCATGGATTGGTTGCCAAAATAATCACACCCTCACGAACCCCAATATCTAGACTATCAACAGGGAAGGTTTTTTCTTCCTAAACCAGATATGGCATCAAGATTTTTTTAATGTTAATTATGGTTGGCTAAATGGTAGGACATTGGTATAGGAAAGGTAGAATAAGGGACTTTGAAAACCTTCATAAATTCCCTCAAAAAATCATTTTTTTATCTCTCGGATGGAAAGTATCAATTAATCCGGTTGCAAAATACATGTGGGCGTTATACCCCGTGTCTCAACTATCAATATTTGGTCAGGAATCTTGGTTGGATCCAATGCCCTGGTGGGGTAAGTTTCATGGAAATTCAAATGTCTAGCAAAATAAAAGCTCGTTATGTGGTTTTTTATCCTAAATAAATCACCCACGTGGGATAATCTTCAAAACATAAATTCCAATGACCTGGGTAGATGTAGTCTATGTAAGAAAGATAATGAATCAGTTCCCCATCTTGTTCTATGGTTCCCCTTTACAAAACATGTTTGGGCGGAACTTCATAGGTATATTGGGATAGACTGTAGCTGTGAAGGAGAAAATATTGAGGCAACCTTAAAAGCATGCATGAAAAATATTCATTCTAAGCTATATAAGGCTTAGCTACTGATTGCATCCCAAGGAATTTGGATTGATAATAACCTTTATATTTTTGAGGGCGGGTAATCCCTCTCCCTCGCACAACATTATTTCTAGTATAGTTACTCTATCTTTTTTTCCCTAACAGAAGGACCATCCTCCCAAGATAATTCCTGAGATACATATTACTACAAATGTTACTTATTTTTTTTATGGTGCAACTCAAGGAAATCCCTCTATTGGCGGGGCTAGGGGGATAATATTTATCTTGGAGGATCTCTCCATATCCTTCTCCACTAGTTTAGAGTCACCCACCAACAACTTCAGTGAATTAATAGCTCTAAAACTCATTCTCTTATTGGTAAGGGAAAAAAAAATCTCATCTAAATGTTTATGGAGACTTCATGCTTATCATTTGATGCATAAATGGGATAGCCACTCTACATAACTACTAATTACTTCCTCTATTTTAGGAGATTCAACTTTCCATATGTTTATTCTCTCACACCTATTTCACTCATGTGTACATGAACCAAAATAAAGAAGCAAACCACCTGTCAAAGGTATTGGACATAGGAACTTGGAAAATATTTGAAAAGATCTTGGAAGGCACTTTTGAATATTTTTACAACTCATGGTGATGTGAAAGACATTTAATATGCACTGCGTGAGTTTTTGGGATCAATACTAATTGGAAATTTGTTTATTATAGACAATATTGTGTCTTTATGGAATTTCTCAGCCTTTGGTATATGTATATGAAAA
>ML853390.1:29752-42803 GCA_009831015.1 Picea engelmannii
TTAATTTTAGATTTCAAAATATTTAAATTTAAGAAAATTTGATAATGTTTGTTTAATATATATATGCCTATGAAAATTCAATTTCTTACTAAGTGAAATGTCTATAAGATTTAATCTTATAGGATGGAAATAAATTGATATCTACATTTAATGTTAAGATTTTATTATTTATTACATATTATGAGAAAGATGATTTTGTAGATTTGGTAGTATAAGAATATTTATTAATAAAATTAATAGGTTAGTTTAATTTTTTTTAAATAATATTTTATAAAATTGTTAAATTTTTAAATAGGTAAAAAAATTGTGTTTATTTAATCTTCCCAATGTTAAAAGAAATCATGTTTAAATTATTTATATGAAATTTTGCTCAAATTTGAATAATATAATTTTTAACTTGAATACATTTTGTTATATTACTTTAACCCTAAATAATATAAAAATGTAATTATATCTTTAACTACACCCATGAATTAATTGAGTTGAATATAGCAAGCTACACCCATGAATTAGTTGAGTTGAATGCCACAGTCGTATATGGCCCCTATTATCCAGTTAGTTGGTATTACATTGGTGGCTGACATCCATTCCTAGATGTTCCCATTGCTCACCAGAAAACAAAGAGAAAGAGCACCCCTCTGAGGTATTATTGCATCCCACACATCCCCACTTATAGAATTGGTTGTTGGAATATTGTAACATGCCATCTTCCAACAATTAATTGTATAAGTGGGGCTAGGAAATTCCTCCCCGGCATCAAAGAGATATTTAAAAATCCCCTTGAGGAAAATAAGAGGAGGTCTAGGTATGTGATTTACAAGCAAATTGACTCCAATTATTATGGATATAGGGATGACGAGAATGATATATTGGAAAAATTCGAGTGGCCCATGGAGGAGGAGATGTGGGCCAGAGTGTTGAGGGAGTGGAAGAGGATCGAGTCTATCTAGAGGGAGGGTAGGTTGACAATAAAGAGGAGGATGTAGTAGAAGAAATGGGAAAGCAAGAGAAGGGAAACCAACAATAGAGAGAGTGAGAGTTTATTTCCCATGTTCCCATTTCGAATGAGAAAGCGATTGAGCACATTGTTGCAGGGAAGAAGAAACATGAGCTTCTTAGTAAGTACATGGGTGAGGATCTCATGGAGGAGCAAGCCGAGGTCAAGGAAATAGTTAATATTTAGCGATAAGGCATGTTAACAAAGCTTTTGGATCATCAATTATTTTTTCAAATTTGCTTCTTAACCTCTATTAAATATACAATATGGACCTTGGGTCATTCTTGAGGTTGACAGTATTATAATTAAGACATCCACCAAGGTCCTTTATTGTTGATCATGGAAAAGGAGCACTATGAAGCTCTGGTCATAGAGTTTGACAGTTCTAATTTTCCCAAATTAGGGGTCAATATGAAGTACTTGGAAGGGAAAGAAGTTGATGTTCCCAGTGCCACTAGCAAAGGATCCGGCTATAGATACTTTGGGTCTACAAAATTCCTCCCCATCCTCAAAGAGATATTTGATAATCCCCCTCGAGGAGAAGAAGAGGAAGTGTAGGCATGCAATTTACAAGTGGATTGACATGAGTACATATTGTGGATACATGAATGACGACAAGGGTATCTTGGAGAAATTCGAGATGCCAACGAAGGAGGAGATGTGAGGAAGAGCACTGAGGAAGTGGCAGAGGATCGAGTCCATGTGATAAATTATGAGAGGCACAGAAGAGTGATTTCCTCCGCAAATCACAACCTCTACTAAAATTTAATTGTGGAAGTTTGTTTATGTACTTTGTCAATTAAATTGTTTCTCGATGCATTTTTATGTAAAACCACACCGATGCACTATAAACAGTATAACACGCATGCATATTGTGTTTTTTCAAATCAGGTTGATGTTGTTGATGTTTGATTTATAAAATGTATTATAAGTATGCCAATGATTTCTCTATTTTTAAATTAAATTTAAGATGTATCACTCATTATAATTTAGAGTTTTCATATAATGTTTAACTTTAGTTTTATGAAATCATTTACTTTGGATTGTAATTGCAAAAAACTTATAACCATTAATTTCATATAATGTTTAATTCTTCTTCAAGGTGAATTGTTTGTAAAATACAATATGTTGATTAAACATGTTTACAAAGAAAAATTACTCTTATGAAATGTTGCTTTCTCATTTATTTTATTGATAACATTATAATAATTGTCCATAATTAAATTTATAATTGCTATATTTCAAAAAAATATTATAATCATAATTATTAAGTATGAAAATGAAATTATTAATAATAATGAATTTCAATATACACAATTTGTTGCCCCGAGGGGTGTAGACTAGTTCAAACCTTGCCTATCTTGTGTGTCATGCTTCGAGGGTGAGCGGTGCACCTAGAGGTTATAGTGGTAGCGGTAGGAAAACTCAACCCTATCTCATGAGAGTATGAGATAATATTGGTAGCAACAAGAAAACTAGACTCCATGTCACGTGAGTATGAGCTTGACCAATTTTCGATTCTGCCAATACAATACACACACATAGACACAATTTTCTTTAAATGACTTTATGATTTTTTTCTTCGCCACCAAATTTATAAATATCCTCATAAAAAAATGTAAATATTATATTTGGTGAGTAAAAAAATTAATTAATTTGTTAAGGTTAAAAGAATATTAAATTAAATTAATTTTGTATTAATATTTAAAATATAAAATATATTAAGAAAACTCAATAAATAAAATAAACAAAATCCCATATGTAGATGTTATAGGGATCATAGTCCCCATATTTGATGTAATGATTGTAACATGCAACTAACCACTTTATAAAACAAATATCGAATTAAGCAATACACTTACATTAGTTCCATTGAAAATCCAAAAATACTATTACTCAATCATCTTTTTCTTGCACCTCGGGGACGTCTAAAGGTAGACCCAATGAAAGGAGTTTTTTTCAAGTGGTTGGTGGTCTACATAATTTATTGTTTATTACAAACTTTTTTCCAAGACACAAACTATGTATTGCATTAACAACAAAAAATATGGATGCCTTCCATTTAGTAAAGAACTCTTTGTCATTGGATTGTTCCTGAAAGGAACAATTTGCACTAAATAATCAAGACTTGCAACTATTTATGAGTCTTGCAACATTCCCATGAGTTCGTGGATTATTGTCGATATATACATGGAAATGTTATGTTTATATTTCAAAATATTCAAGTAATCAGATTGACTATAAAGAGGACCAAAAAATGGAATAAGTGCTACTGATTGTTTGGGAGGAACAGATACGTGTGAAAGGATAAAAAACCCAAGATTTGCAACATCTATTTTAGACTTGGAAATCATATAACTATTACCACCAAAATAAATTTTGGCTCCAACATTAGGCACAGGCATGGAAGACAACCAAGCACCATTCAAATATCATTTGTAACATATTTGGTATTTACTTTGCAGATGGATAGGAAGACGAAAGTCATCGCTACCTTCCAACATTTGAACAAACTTTGTTTTGTATTTGGACATCTTTACTGTTAGCTCATACAAATTTTTGGATCTCCTAGTAGAGATGTTTTGGCTAATATTGATATCATACTTTGGATCACTATAAGAACTCTCCATTGACTGAACAGAAGGAGACGGGTTGGGAAATTTAGGAGGAAACAGAGTTGATATGGCTTCCAACTTTTGAAAAAAGGAGCATATGGAAGTGTTCCTACCTATCTTTTCTATATCACTTATTGGATTCTTGAAAACAATGGGAGGTATTAGACCACACAATTTGGGTATTTGATCCATGTGGACATTGGTGGCTTCACACCTATTCCACTGGCTCAAATTATAGCTTAAATCTTGGCATTTTTTCTATAGTTTTTCAGGTCCCAAACTTCCAAGGTCGTTTTGAGGCCCTAAATGACCTTTTTTTGACTTGATAACGCCCAATAGATCCTTGTTGGAATGTATTGGATTGTTTGGAATATGTACTCCTTGTCCAGACCTTTCTAATGGGGTACTGAGCACACCAAACGAAGATCGTATGCAAAATTTGTGCCCTCAAGAAGTTTACGTATCAACTACCCCCATCGGGGCCCACAAACCTTTTGGTGTTTCATCTTTTGGGGTTAAGGTTTTGGATGTGTATGGTTTTATCATTTATGAATTATGTTAAAAAGGAATTTAGGGCCTCATTGTAATCAACTTCTTTCAAAAGAGTGTATCCCACACATCTCTCTTCAAAGATAAGCTACCACCATTATAGCTAGCTTGTGTGTTTTTCATTTTACAGTCTACTCTATCATAGACAATCATTAATAGAACCTGGGTTTTGTTGTTTCAATGTATTACTATGTTCCTTGTATTATCTTTGTGTATCTCCTTGTTATATCTTTGCGATATTTTTTTCTGCATGTCATTCTCAAAATAATATGGATCATTGCTATCAGAACAGTCTGCTCCTTGTCGTTCTTAGTGCATGTCCTCGACGAGGTTAGGGTGTAGAGATTTGGGTCTCAAGCTTATTTCTCTTGAGGGAAATCGATATCACACACCCAAGCAACTTCCAAAGGTATAAGAAAAGAGGGATGACGGAGCATGAGATCATATCAAAATGTTTCTCAAGGAATCCCTCATGCGACAAAGGAATGATATGATGGATAATTTCACCCATATCCTTCGATGTCTACTGACAACAATGGAGGCACCTTCAACTAGCAGTAACTTCAAAGGTGTGATACCCTTTAAGGTAAAATTTGACTTTGATATTCCTTTATTTGAAGGCCATATAGATGATGATGCTTTGGAAAAATGGTTAAGTTTATTGGAGGGTTATTTCTCTGTCCAAAATTATTCTAATGGTGAAAAATCATCTTCATTCTCCTTAAGGCCCTTCCCCATGTGAGATATTAGTGAGAGACTTACTGTGAGAAACATGTCAAGGATGAGTGTGGAATTTTTGGGTCATGACCCCCCACTTTCGAGAATTTTATTGAGGCCCTCAAGGAACAACATTACCCTGTTGGAAACTATGATGAATAATACATGATTTGGACCAGACTATGTCAAGAGAGGGGCCAAACAGCGTTGGATTTCATAAATACCTTCCATACCTTGCTCACTAAGCTGGGTATCAAAGGCTTCAAGAGACATATGGGTCCAAAATATCATGGGGCACTACATAGGTTCATCCAAACCAAAATGGATTTGCTAAACATCTCGTCATTGGGAGCTGCTTATCGATATGCTATCAAAATCGTGAAAAAATTTAAGTAGCAAAACAAGTGGGAGTTTGATTCTCCAAATATGAAACAACTGAAGTATGGTAAGGGTATCCTTAAATACTAGGGAAAAGGACAAAGAAAGGATGGATAGTCCCAAGACAACCAGTCCAAGCCACCAACAAAGAAGGGTAATGGGAAGTCGAAGAAGGACACTGGAAAGTGGTGCGAGTTCCAAAAAATACCTTGGCACAATACTAATGATTGTCATTCCAAATAGTCATTGTTGGCTGAGATGAAAGACTCAAGGTCAAATGTTAAATCAAAGTCTAATTCAAAACTGAGAAAGGGAAAACATATCATTGACACAAAACCCAGTGTCACCAACGCTACCAAAAATGTCCATTCAGAGGAACCAAAGGATCCTGAAGAAGGGGAACAACTCTTCCACTCACAAATGTTGGTGAAGGGGACCCCACTCCATTTCATTGTTTACAGCGGTAGCCAGAATAACCTAATCTAAGAAGAGGTCTTCAAGAGGTTGAACTTTAAAATGACACTGCATCCTTAGCCATACACCATTGATTGTCTCAGCGAGGGACGAGACATCCACATTAGCCAACAATGTCACCTGAAATATGACATCAAACCCTTCAAAGATTATGTATTGTGTGATGTTTCCCTCCTTTAAATTTTTTATTTTTTGTTAGGAAAACCATATATGTGGAAGCTTCATTTTTTTTATGAATCTAGGCCTCGTAGTGTCATTATTACTTTGCGAGATAAACTATACAAGGTATAGAGACAATACCAACTACTGTGGTCTCTTTTATCTCTAGAAAGCAATGCAAAAAGGTGGTCTCTTAGACTGAGATAATTTTCCTCTTTATGGTTTGTTTAGAAGGTGAATGGAAGGTCACTACAACTACCAAAACCTTTGCATGAGGTCTCTTTACGCAACAACAACAGGTGGACATGATAGTAGAAGAGAATAAAGGCATATTTTCCTCATCTATTGGAGTGCCTATGCATTGTCAGTTAAATCACTTAATTGATTTGAAACTTGGTGCCTCTATCTAGTGGCCTTGCATACTTTTGTTCTCTCATGGAGACTGAAGAAATAAAATTCCAGATCGAAGAGCTCATTCTGAAGCGCCACATCAGGCCAAGCTCCTCACCTTGCAGGTGCCCAATTTTCTCGGTAAAAAAGAAGGACATTTATTACAAAGCCCTGAACAATATCACAGTCAAGAATCAGTACCCAATCCCCAAAATTGATGATATTCTCTATCAACTCAAGGGAGCCAAGTTTTTCAATAATATTGATATGAAGTCAGGCTACCACTAAGTGCCAATTGAGCAAACTGATACATGCATGGAAGACAACCTTCAAGTATAAATAAGGTCTCTTTGAGTGGTTGTTCATGACTTTCGGCTCGACTAATTCCCCAACCACATTCATGCGGATGATGGATGACATATTGCATCCATTCACAAACTCCTTTATGGTCGTACATCTAGATGACATCCTCATATTCAAAAAAAATTGGGAGGAACAGTTGAAGCATATTCAATAGGTTTTGGGAACCCTGTGACAACACAAGTTATATGCCAATTTGGAGAAGTTTTATTTCGACATGCAAAGAATCCAATATTTGGGATATATCGTGGATGAGAAGGGTGTTCATGTGGATCCAACCAGTATCCAAGTCATCCATGATTGTTCGACCCTAAAGACAATTACCAATCAGTTTTTGTTGGGGTTCTCTTATATCTCTTGGTCCCCAAGCCAGGTGACCAAGGGTGGAGTGAAGGCCAAGTTTGTGTGGGCTACATCCCAACAAAAAACATTAGAGGATTTGAAATTTTTCCTCTTCTTAGCACCGATACTTAGTCTACTAGACCTGCAACAACCATTTGATATTGAGATAGATGCTTTATATTATTATATTGGTGCATTCCTCACTCAGCATGGGAATCTGATAGCCTATCACAATGAAACATTATATGATGTGTTTTGCAGATGCCCCACCTACGACAAAGAGATGTACTGCATTGTGTAGGTATTTCGACTATGGAAGCATTATATTTTGGGGAAGGAAACAATCATCCACACTAATCATTAGGCCTCTGAAATTCATGCAAACATAAGGAAATTTAAAGAATGACCACCATCATAAGTGGTCCACGTACCTACAATAATTCCACTTGAACATCAAGCACAAGGAGGGAAGAACCAACCATGTCGCATATTGCCTCAGTCAATCCCCTATTATGATGCTAACCATAGTTATTAACTCATGTGGGCATGAGACGTATGGGTGGCCGCAATTATACAATGACTCTGACTTTGTTTCTTCCTATCAGACATTGAGTGTAGGAAAAACAGTTGCATAATTTTATCTCCAGGATGGTTTGTTATGCCATCTAATCCATCTCTGTGTTCCTCCAACTGAGAATGAAAAGATGATATGGGATTCTCATTACAATTGAGCAATAAGACACTTTGGTGTAGAAAAAGCAATGGGATTACTACAAAATCATTTTTATTGTCTAAAGCTTCGACAATACATCCAAAATTTTATTAGATCCTACACTTCCAGCACCATTTCCAAGCCCACCATCAAGAAACATGGGATATACACCCATCTTCCTATTCCATATAGGCCTTGGGAATTCATCTCCATGGATTACATGTCTAGTCTAACTTCAACCAAGCATGGGATTGACTGTGTCTATGTGGTCGTTGATCGATTCTATAAGATAGTCATTTTGGCACCCTGCAAGAAGAGAATAAAAAATGAGGCCACCATCAATCTATTGTTTGAACATGTTTGGGTTCATTTTGGGCTCCCACAAACCATCATCTCATATAGAGATAGTAGGTTCCTTAGAACTTTTTGGTCCAGCCTATGGTCAATGATGGACACCAAGCTGACCAAATCGACTACCTTCCACCCATAGACTGATGGAAAATAGAGGTAGTCATTAGGATGATTGTCCATATCTTGAGGATGTATAATTACAAACATCCACGCACATGGGATGAAAGCATTCCTTATGTTCAACATACCTACAACATACAAAATATCCCTCGACAACTTTATTGGCCACAACCCTTTTCAGGTGTGCTTGGGCTTCCAACCATTGGCTCCCATTGATGTAGCTCTTCCCATTACAGCTACACAGGAAGAGTCCTCCCATTCTCAAAATGAGGTTGAAAGAGAAGTCAATGGTTTTGAGTGAATCTAGCATATACAAAATCAAGTTCATGATATTTTTCAAAAATTCAATGCCAAGTACAAGAAGCGCCACAATCAACATCGAGTACCACACAATTTTCAAGTGGGAGATAAGGTGGGGTTTCATTTGTAGAAAGAGTGCCTCCCATGGCCCCATCGGAAGCTGCGCCCACTCCGATACATGTCTTACACCATAACCAAGGTTGTGTGTGAGAATTCTTTTGAATGAAGTATTCCTCCTTTCCTTGGCATGCACTCGATATTTAATGTGGAACTTCTTTGACCATATTTTCCACCTCTCCTAGAAACTTCAGATGCGACCAAGCGCTTGGCCCCTACAGAAATAAATGTTGACTACATTGAATAGTTGATGGTTGATCGGATCATGGAAACCAAGACTATGGGCACCCACTAGCAGAACATCCAACTTTAATGGGTTGTCAAAGAAGAGAAATTTCTTCATCAAGGCAGGTGGCTCACCAAGAGTTAGATTCAACAAACGCTTCCCCATCTGATGAAGGAAATTGAAAAAATGGATACCATTACTTCCTAAGGGGGGAGGATTGGTCTAGGTGGACATCGATGTTCGCCCACCTATTCCACTAGCTCAAATTATAGTTTCCATCTTGGTAGTTTTTATAAAAAAAATTGAGTCCCAAACTTTCGAGGTTGTTTTGAGGTCCTAAACGACGTTTTGTTTTACTTGGAATCTCTCAATAAATCCCTAATGGATCTATTGGGCCATTCAGAATGTGTACTCCCCGACAAGACTTTTCTGATGGTGTACCAAGTGCACCAAATGAAGATCATATGCAAATGTTGTGCCCTCAGGAAGTTGATGTATCAACTACCCCATAGAGGACCACAAACCTTTTGGCGTTTCATCTTTCAGGGTCAGGGTTTTCAATGTTTATGGTTTTATCATTTATGATTTATGTTAAAAAATAATTTAGGGCCTCATTGTAATCAACTTCTTGCAAATGACCATAACTGACACATCTCTCTTTAGAGATAAGATCCCACCACTCTAGCTAGCTTGTGTGCTTTGCATTTCACAGTCTTTTGTATTCTAGACAGTCATTAATATAATCTAAGTTTTATTGTTTTACTATATTACTTTTTTCCTTGAAAAATATTTGTGTATCTCCTTGTTATACCTCTATTATATTTCTTCCTTTATGTCATTCTAAAAATAATCTAGATCAGTAATCAAACATTAATATAATGGGAGAATGTGACACATCGAGGGTTCTTCTTCAACCCTTTACATTTTGAACAATCACTTACTACTGGTGTGTCAAAAAAGAGATCCAATTCACGGTGTAATATCATTTACCAAAGATGCATGTTACTGAAAGATGGCATGTTAAATTTGGTAGGGTAAATCAGTTGTTCGTTTTCATCAAACATTTGCATGCGATATATTTCTCCTCATAAGAGCTTGCGACATTTTTTCATAGGTGGAATATCTTGTGCATATTAACTTGATCCTAAATTATGATCCTACAAAATTCAATGAACACTTATTCAAATTCACATGAATAAATGACATAAATTCAATCAAATAAATGAATTATAAATAGAATTTAGACTTACTTCAAACAATGGGGGAGAAGTTGACAAACTTGCAACGATATGGAATGAGCTGGAATCTAAAGAATTGGCCATTTGATATTATAACCTTCTTTTCACTGCATTTGAGCCAAAAACATCATCAATACATGCGTGAATTTGATATGAAAAGTTATTGGTGCATTTTATTATTTTTTTATGTACATGTGTGTCTGTACATATAGAATAGACCAGTGCACTACACTATGAAGCGTACCGAATTGTGACTTCTATCAGAGCCTCTGCAAATCAAAATATCCGTAAATTTTAATTGTGGATGTTTGCATTTCTATTTTGTCGATAGAATTGGTATCGATGTGTTTTTACATATACACGCACCAAGGCACGTTAATCTATGTGGTGCAATAATTTGACGACAAGTTTAATTTTTTAAATATATATATTTACCAAGTTCTTTTACATACAAAGTGTACTACTGCACTTTGTAGTGCACCAGTACGATATATACAATGAAAAAACAAAGCAATAAAAAGAGCGAAAATTTCATTTTTTGAAATGTATTTGTTTATAATTATTTTTTTACATACAAAGTGTACTACTGCACTTTGTAGTTCACCAATACGGTATATACAATGAAAAAACAAAGCAATAAAAAGAGAGGAAACTTCATTTTTTGAAATGTATTTGTTTATAAATTAAAATGCTATTCATTATTTCATTTTTTTGGAAACATTTAGAGAGAAGATTTGTGGAAGAGAGATTTACCACCAGAAACCTTGGAGTGGGTAGATTTTTTTGAAGAGAAAGTTTGGAATGGATCCATAGGGAACATACAAATCTGCAGAGAAGAAATTTCAGGTATGTGATTTCATTCTACTAATCATTTCATTCTTTCCCTATTTGATTCAAACTATTTTCAGTGCATGTTAAAAAATAAAATAAAAGGGTTTCATAGTTACCTTTTGTATTGGAAGCCCTATATTTCTTGTTGTTTCTTTTGGATCCCCTCTATATATTTTATAAGCAATTTTTATTTTTTTAAGAAATAGATTTTTATAGGTTTCATCTTTTTTAGCAATATATTTTTATAGGGTTTGTTTAGCTGTAGATGGGGAATTTGACATCCATTGCAATGGTACAACTCGTTGCATCAGATTCCAAACCCTATCATTGTCAATGATTTTATCAAAAAACAATTTCACGGTATGCGTTGCACACTGTATAGTTAAATCACAATGGGGTGCACTATACAGGGGTAGCACCCCGATGCTCACTATACAATATAAATAGTAAATTGTCAAAAGCATATATATGTCAAAAGCATCGATTGGTTGAAAATATAAATAGTAAATTTATTTTAGTATCATATAAGTATGCAATTACTAGTAGTACGCAACAATGCGTATAGATGTTTGATTCCCCGGGGCATTCTCTTTAATTACATGCACCAAAATACTAGATTGTATACCAATTTCATAATTTCTATTTTTGATGATTCCTGATTTTTTTTATACAAGATGGTTGAGAAAAGTTCAAGGAAAACATCTTATTGCAGCGAGCTCAATGCTAGCTCATCCCAACAAGAGAGGGAGGAAAGTTCTTTAAGTTTTATTAAACAATAATATATTTGAAATATTTGTAAGTTTAAATTAATGACGTGTATTGGTTAATGCATGTCATGAAGATATAAAACTTGAAGAAACTCTATAAGATTGTTCACAATTTGAGCGCAAAAGAACATAAAAGATTTATGGAAAGGTTGGAAAGAGAGGAAACACGTGGATAAAAAAAGTAATCAACATGAATGTTTTCTTTGAATTTTTACTAAAAATGAATTTCTTAAGATTAATCGCTAACAAGTTTTAAACACTCGATTTCACATTTTTTAATGTGATGCAAGGACCGATACTGAGGGAATGGAATATCATCCTAAGAGAACAAAAAATATTAAAGATGTACATTATTATGATGGCTTGGTCATCAATTCATCTAGAGTGGTGCTTGAAGTTAATGAGAGGGGAGAATTGTTTTACAATGCTTTGAGGGGTATAATGGAAAAACATATAGACGTACTTTCCACTTATAATACAAAAATCAATCTAGTGACTCCAAGAATAAAGTTATACATACACTATAGGAAGTGTTTCCAGAGCCATGGTCAATGTAACGACCCCTCCTTTACGACATCAATGTAAGTGAGTACAATAGTGATTTTTTTTTTTTTTTTTCTAAAACATCATTCGAGACAGGTCTTACATGAATATACATCAATAATTACACAATCTCTTTTGTACATATCTCTATAAGGTAAGATTTAGATACAACATCACTGCATAATGTAGATCTAGATGACACATAAGGATAACAAGATGTTTACCTGCCCTACCTATCCTGCAAGGTTAGGACCTCCAAGACACATAATCAACGCTCAAGTCCAGGATTCATCCAATTGATTTTGACCATTTAAGGTCTCATGACTGACCACTGTTCTGAGGAACGTGAAGGTATCTAATTCCTGTAACCCCGGTTCCATTCCAAACACACATCATAGAAATTCATAGTGAAACAATAATGTAATCCATTTATTTCAAAAGATCATACCAATGCACAAATTGATCATTATACAATCAAATCAACTAAACATTTAACGAAATTGGGTCTATCATTGGAAATAATTCAACATATGCTCTAATATTAATTTCACACAACCAAACAATAATTATTATAGTTCAACCTTACTATATAATTTCTCTCCATATCTAAGTACACTGATCATTAACATTTATTCTATCAATACACAATGTCACCGATTAAAATATTCAACAATAAGGAAACATATTATTGTAAGAAAGCAATACCAATAGTTTAGTAAAGTTCCAATATGAATATGAGCGATTAGGACAAATTTCCAACTTGCGCATAGTGCAATTTAGTGAGATATTTTATATTCTTTCCTCTAGCCATTTAAAAATCACTATAGAGGATATTTTAATAATTTAATCATTAACTAAAATTTAG
>ML853391.1:0-21375 GCA_009831015.1 Picea engelmannii
GCTCTAGATTGGACTTCTATTGTTCCATGACCTGCGAACAATACCGTCACTTCCGCGATATAATAATTTACAACCGGACTCAGATCATACCCTCTTCCATATTACGGTCTACCTATCATGCACTCTTCCATGGTATACATTTTGCACTGAAAACTTCCGAGAAATACAATTTAACTATCGGGTCCTCACATCTTCTGTGTAACTATTGCCACCCCATTTTTTAAGCCTGTCTGTCCACTTTCCATACTTCGCCATTTCTTCGAATTTCTTTCGCGCATCATCGGTTTTCCAGGTTCAAGAAATATTTAGTTCTTAATCGTTGTTTCCTGTGCCCATGCCCTTTTGCAATTAGCAATTAGCAATTATATATAAGATCCTATTTATAGGCATGCAATTAGAAAGCATTAATTTCAAACATCATGGAATGTCATTTGCACGTCGTCGGGTTGGTCCATTCACCAAAACTTCAATCCTCGCTTTCGAGAACGAGTCCGCCTGATCGTTTCCCTATTCCATACTTATCCACTTTCCTGGAATTCCGCAAATATACAAACCGACCACTGAACTGCCCCATCAAGCTCTCTTCCGTTTTACACGTTTTGCAGTAAAATATTCTGATACATAAAATTTGACCGCGGAACACTCGCCTCTCCTGAGTAGCCCCGTAACCCTTTTTTGAATCCTGTCCGACCGCTTTTCAGACCTTGCCATTATTTCCTTTCTCTCTGCCGTGTTCGCGACCTTCGCACTTGTCTATAATAAAATAAATTATATATATATATATATATATACACACACACACATATACATATCTTGTTTCTAAATATGCAATTACTGAGATTTATTCTAATAGCTCATCCTGCAGGAATCGTATAGATTGTGATTGATGGGCGAAAGGCTCGAGGAGATCTCCTATTAATGCGCATTAAACCAAGATTTGTGAGGGTTATATTATCCCTTTTGAGTGTTGATTTCAAAATCATGAAATGTTGTTCGCACGTCACCGCCTTCGCACATTCACGAAACCTCCAATCCTTAATTTCTCTTCATTGTACCCACCACATTCTCATTTCTAAATATGCAATAAGTAAGCTTTACTACTAACAGTTCATCATGCACCACCCATACATATTTTCATTAATCAACGAAAGGCTCAAGGGGCTTTCCCATTCATAAGCATTTAACCAAGATTTAGCAGAGAGTTTTATTATCGGCTCTAAGTGTTCATTTCAACCATCGTTTGGAGAAAACAAACGTTCTCATAAACCTATGGCATCAGCTCGACAACAATTCTGTGGAGATACATTGAACATCTTCGGGTGCCAGGACTAGAAATTCTAGTGGTCCAGGCATATTCTATTTACTCAGCCTTTGTCACAGAGAAACAAGTAATTTGGACCTATGATATTGCTCGTGCAGGCTGTGTTCCTAAGGTTTTTTATTGTAAGGACCTGGTCTCTTGGTGTGTCGATAAATTTATTTCAGACAAAATAATTATTCCACTGCGAGACTGCTCTTTTGTTTCTTTGTCACCTTAGGTATTCCGCCAAATGTTAATATTGTCAGAGCCAACATTGACGTTCAAAGGAGAAGATTGCAAACATTTCCTAGCAAAGCATAGTAACGGGTTGGACCTCTTGCCCCATTTATTGGAAGACCCGATTCTAGTTCCTGAAGATATCACAAGCTTGCAAGTTAGTTCATATAGAAATCCATTCCGTGAAGTTGCCTGCCTGTTTACAAGAATAACGGGACATGAGTCCACAACAACTGTTTCCCGGATGGCTCTTTATATTTTGTATTTCACAGTCAACGAACAAGCCATTTTTTATTGGGGCAAGTTGATTTCCCATGAAATCTGTTCTCAATTGTCAAGCTTCAAAAGGGAAAATAAATTTTATATGTCGTCCTACTTAGTTTTTACGTTAGCACATTGTTGTCAGTTTCCACAACTGTCTCTGTCCAAGAATGTCAACTGAGAATTCGACCCAGTAACGTTTTGGTACCAGGCCTTGTGGAAGCACAAGGATTCCCACTGTTTTTATGAGGTTTTTAATGGCTTCGTGTCTGTTTTCAAAGTTTTGTTGTTAGGAGAAGATGCTCCCCGCATATCTGAATAGACAACCAGTTTTTTGGACAGGAAGGGGACACTTGAACATTTGGATAATTACACTGTGATAAGAATTTTTGGCTCCACGAAAAAACCTGCTCTCCTTCCATGTCACATTACGGACATAATTTTTGTTGCATAAGTAGCACGACAATACAACTACTGGTTGCATCTATTGCAAAAGGAGAAAAAAAAACCCAGTTAATTCCTCTGCCTTGGAAAGTAGGGGAGTTCATATTGAAAAACGTCAACAAAATTAACGAATTCACAGTGCATTCTAGCATCTTCAACCTAAGATATGTTGAAATCATAAGAGGGTTCGACCCCGATAATATTTTTCGACAACATTTACAAAAACTTGGCCTCGACGATTTTTTTTTCAAAAAACACATGCCCGAAAATAGAGACACTGGCGACAACGCTCTTGCTTCTGATACCGGTGACCTAGACACAGTGCAAAGCTGCACAAAATTGTACACGAAATAAGGGAAAGGCCTCGGTGACAAGAGTGTTCAATTGGCAAATAACACTAAAAAAAGTACGACATCCCAAAGCATCGCTCCAACGGCCCACCACAATAACAAAGCAACTCAAAGTTCTTCAAACGGAGGAGGAGATAATGACCCTCCTCACTCTAAAATTAATATTTCTCACAAGCTTCTAGTAGACAAGAAGAGAAAAAAAAAATGTGGGATAGGCGGAAGAGCCATAAATTCAGAGTGAGAACATGGAACTTGACACTGATCTGGATAGCATGCTCTGCTACTTTGATTAGCTCGGAGATGCCATCCAACATAGCCGTCCAATGGACATATCCGATACCGAAAATTTTGACGAAGATGAATCCTTCGTGTTCCAGAGTGTTGTTTTTGATAGCCAATCCAAGAAATTGATAATTGAGAAAAAAGATGTAAAAATTAAGAAAGGAAAATCTCATTCAGAGGTTGACCTTGCCAACATGTGGCCATCCCAAATCTGTCAACTTCACAATGCGAGCAGAGATGCACTTCATTATTCCATTGGAAGCATCGAGGCCAAGAATGCCAGACTGAAGGACCGAGTCAAGGAATTGGAAGAGGCTTTGATTCCTATGCAATTGCTTGTCAATCCTTTGGCAATATCCATGTCTGCCATGCCTACAACCAACTTAAAAGCATCTTCCAGACTCCTCGCATCCTGTAGAGGATATGTGGAGAATAATATCAAGAAAATAATGGAACTGGTTACCGAGGCATGGAAAACATCATAAACCATCACTTCCCTTGGAACCAAGGCACATAGTTTGCTCGAACATTTACAGGTGGAGTTAAAAGATGAAGAAAATTCTTATTTAAAGACGGTCCTTCCTTTTGGCACCATTGTCAAAAATATGACATAAACAAAAAGAAGACAACAAGATCTTCCATCCAAAGACCGGATCGGTCAATTAAATGCATGCTGGAAAGAAAAAGTGAAGAACCCAGGCATCTCATTGTTCAGTCATGTGAACAAACCATATCAAAGAAAGATAAATTATTCACAAGGTTGTCAAGAATAAACTTAGCCGGAAAGACCAATGACTTCCAAGACCCCGACTTAAACACAAAATCCTTGCCCTTAACTAGGCAAGAGTTCGATAAACAGGTTGATATGTTTAAGGCATTGTCTCTAGAAAAGTTTTACAACATCCTTGAATATGTTCAGTACAGAATGAAGAAATTCATCAGGCTCTGTGTAATATTTCTATCGACTTCCGGGAATTAGAAAATGATATTTTCAACAGAAAAAATCGGAATGAGATCAACGTCTCCCCAATGAGAAGCTACATTGAAGAATGGCTCGAAAGTGAATTGAAGCAGGCCACCGACGAAAGGCAATAGGAAGTTCCCAGGATTCCAGTGGTCGTCGATGACATCAATGAAACGACAACCGCAAGCAAATAGCCAAAGGGATCATATTTACCATCACTGTAAGTCTACTGATCACATCCTGCTTTGTTTATCAACCCAATTATTCCACTTTTTTAAATAGAAATGTCTTGGCAAACACTTATACCTTTCGATTTTATTTTTTTGCAGGTATTGCACTCTATCTTCTTTCTACAGTCCTGTTTCTTGTACATATTTATCTAATGGTCCATAGGAGCCCCAATCCCAGTCTACATGACAAACACATTGAAATTTCCATTAATATATAACAGACTTTTATTTTTTTTTATATTTCAAAATTTCCAGTAATATGTAACAAACTTTTATTTTTTGACATATTTCAAATAAAATTGTTTCCTTATCTCCTTTTAAATTTATGTCTTCATACATTTTTATCTTTCACCAGTCTATATGACAAATGCATTTAAATTTCCAATTTTTTTCTTCCACTATGAACAAATTTGTATTTTGTTATATACTTTCAAAAATTAAATGTTGCTCTACATGCCAAGCGCCATTTGTTGCATGGATACATTTCCAAAGTTTTTCTTCCACTATAAACAAATTGTTTTTTGTTATATACTTTCAAAAAATAAATGGTTCTCTACATGCCAAGCGTCATTTACTGCATGGATACCACCTGTGCTTCATGTTGCTTGCCACATCTTCGTTGCAATTTCCTATCTCTCTGCGGGCTCACATCTTAGCGCTAATGAAATTTTATGCCCCATGTTTATGTGATATACATTTTGCACCGAACACTTCTGTCATTTAAAATTCGACCCCATTTTCCACAATTTACCTTCCTCCGCAGGGTCATGCCTTAATGCTAAAAAAATTTTATGCCCCATGTTCTGTGATATACATGGTGCACATAACATTTCTGTGATATACCTTTTTCACTGAACACTTTCGTCATTTACAATTCGACCCCATTTTCCACAATTTACTTTGTAACCTCATTGGCAGGGACTACGTTGTCACACAACCTTGTTTTATAGAGTGACATCTTCCTTTATTCTCCAATGATTTAACCAAGACTCAATATCATTATACCATCACTATATTCCATTATTAAATTAGTTTTAAAAATTAAAAAATATAAAATAAATGATTATTGTGATCAATTCATACATTCTTTATGTAACATGAATAAATGCTTATATTATATTATCTTTGCTTAAATGTTTTAATGTTTAAAATAATTTAATTTTCAAAATGCTTAAAAATATTTAATATTCTAAATACTTATATTAAAGAATGTAACTGTAAAAAGTTTGCATACAATTCCAATTTTAATAGAGACAAGTATTATAAATTCTTTACACTTAGTGGATTAGTATGGAATTTATTTGGAACTATAAATAAAATTTTATATTAGTGTCAAAAAGTAATATTACCATATTTTTGAATTAATAAGATTTTGGCTAAAAATAATATCAAAACTCTTTTTAAGCCTTATAAAATCTTTAAGCAAATATTCATAATTGCTAAGATAAATTTGATTTCATGTTTGACTAAGGAGTTTACCAAATTCTATGTTGTTATGACAAATCATACATCAATCAAATTAGTAGATCTTTCAAAGTTTGGCTCAAGGAGCATATAGCTGACACCTTCCACAATCATATCTCCAAATCAATCATTGTTGACCAAACTCACATCTAAACACCTCATTTGCTTTGACTAGACCATAAGTCTTTCCTTAATGCTCTTTCACACTTCTCGTATCATTCAAGAAGTGCTTGAAATTGAAAAACACCCCAACAATTTTAATCGTGAAGATGGATATAAACTAAATCAATCGTAGAAATCCACGATCCATCATCTTTCTCAATAAACCTTTATAACTCATGTTAAATCTCTTTCTTTCTTTCTTTATTAGCTTCTAGCTTCTAAGTAAACCTTTATTAGCTTCTCTTTTTCCCCTCGAAACTTTTCATCTTTATCATCAATCTATTTCTCTCTTGGATTCAAAAGTTAATATAATATTATAATAATAATAATTTTCTTACCATCATTTAATTTCCTTTTGAATTTAGAGGTTACTTTTTTTTTGTTTGCTAGTTTGTTCATGACTTGTGGGACTAGCTTGTAGTCTAAGAAACTGCAACCCATGGCTCTCTAAGCTGTCAAAATCACCCAGGGATCGCACCCAGCTTGGGCCACACTAACCCTTAGCATGGTTGGATTTTAAGTGTCTCCTCTCGGCTGACTAAGCTTTGAACCTAGTTCACCTTACAGAATAAGACTCATTGAAACCAATTGCGCTAGCAAGATTTAACAATTTAGAAGTTACATGAATTTGAATACCTTATTTCAAATTTCTTAATTTAATCTTCCTCTTCCTTTATTTTATTCCTAATTCCTTGAATATCTTTATTCATTTTCTTTCTTTTTTGACTTAAGGTCAACTCTTTGATCATATTCATACTTTAATTTTAAACTTTCATAAGATTTTAATTTCCTTTGGAATTTTATTATATTTAATATTATTATTGATTTATATCATATCACCAACACTCGAGTTTATCTTGGGTGGTTGGGAGGAATTATTCTTATCCTCCCCACCCAAGTTCAATTCTTGCAATTGACATGTTGAGCTCATAATGAGTATATTATTGTAATGGCTTCGAGCTTTGTTGTTGATCAACCTTGTGCCTTATAGGGTTTACCCTAAGTACCATCCTTGAAATGAAGGGAAGTACTTGGGGGTTTTCCTTGGG
Organism: Picea engelmannii; assembly: GCA_009831015.1. Lineage (NCBI taxonomy): Eukaryota > Viridiplantae > Streptophyta > Pinopsida > Pinales > Pinaceae > Picea > Picea engelmannii. Next base: position 6,744 of record ML853391.1, read on the forward strand.
CTTTGTACATGGAGAAAAAAATCCTAAAATATTTTGTATCCCTGGTCCATGAGTGAACAGGATCCTCGACCCACTCCCTTACCTCCTCAAGAATCTAGGTGTCCAAGGTAAGATTCCTCTCGACTATCACTACAACCTAAACCTCCTCAACTACCTCCTTCACCTTCATATATCATTTCTCCTTGAATTGGCATTATGCTTTGTCTACCTCTTGCTCTGCCCTAGTCCGAGACACTTTAGCACATGAGGAGGAAGCAGAGCGTTCTCCCCATCTCCCTCTATTCTTCCTACCCTTTCCACCCTTTCTGACTATGTGTGCCATGCCTACTATCCACCATCACCAATAACTAGGTCCATTGTTCCTCATTGTCAGATATATACCTCTATAGCCCTTTGAAAGTTGAAAGAAGGATGATGCCCCAACTGTAAACCACTCTATCTGAGAAAATATGAGATTACTGGAAATTGGGACCTCTGCTGGCCAATTCACCACCAAACTCGTCAAACTAGCACCAAAATCGTCAAACTAGCGCGCCCCAGCTTCACCACTCTACCCTCTACCCAGGGATGTCCAAACATGCTCCTCCTTGTGAGGACACAATCTTTACTGGGGGCATACCATTCTCTCCTACCAGTCCAACCTAATCTCACTGTGGAATTACCATTGCTCGCATTCAGCCCACACCTTAAATATTGTTCATTGTCCATCATAGCCTGAACCTCCTCTTCCCAACAACTCAAGGAATGATGAAATCACTCAACCACTGTACCCCTAACATAATTTCCATGTCTTCACCATGTACTCCACACATAACTCTGTTGCAATGATCATCCTCCTGGCTCATCCTCGCCATGAGTTCATTAACTGGTCTATAGGACATCGTACATTAACCCCCGAACTCCCATCACCCACCAACTACTGAAAATACCACCCCTAATCGCCCCTCACTTGTAAATTATTGCATGGTTAGGTGGGGACCCTACATGTTGTGTACGCATCCACAACCCCACCTGTCTGCATCCCACCCAACTGCTATTAAATAATATTTAAAATAACATAAACATATAAATAGATCATATTAAATCTCACACCAACATAATTCCTCATTCTTATCATATCAAACTATAACAACACTAAGTTTAGAGAATTTATATTTTCCAAAGGGAAAATTTCTCAATTATATATTTATATAATTTGTTTTCATATCAAAATGGTTACAATAGCTGCTATGTAAAGTCTGTTGAAAGTGTAATGAGAAAGAAAAGATATACTTTCATCAGTAGAAGCCTTTCAACTAGCAAAAGATAAAAATCAAAAGGGGAGATATGCCGAGAAGATGATAGAAGAGAGAGTTGCTTGTAGTCAAGGAGAGAGATGACAGAGCTATATTTTACAAGAAGAAAATGTCTTTCTATGACCAAGTGATATACGTCCAGCTTTCATATCTAGAAATCCCGCTGAGGAAGAAGTGTAAAACTAATCTTAGAAAATAGTTAAGAAGAAGGGTCATGACCATCTATCCATAAGTTGTAAGTGAGGATTCCAATTTTTTTTTGGAGCGTTGTCTTTGAAAGTTGATCAACAGATTTGTTGTGTTCTCGGTAAATGTGGTTGTAATTGAGCTTTTTGAAAGTAGACTGAATCAATCTAATTCTGTCCTTCCAAGCCAAGAGCGAGATAGCTTGAAGATCTCCATTGTTGTTCAACCACTCGATAATAATTCTGGAATCTCCAAGAATCTGTAGAACTTCAATGTGTAGTCTGGAGGCCAAATATGATGTGGCCCATGCACCCAAAAGTTCTGCCCTGGTATTGGTGCCCGAGCCACAATTGAATGTCCATTTGTAAAAAGTGTTTTGTGTGGTTTTGATCACCCCTCCAACTCCGCTCTAGGTGCCATCTGAGACCGCTTCTCCATCGAACCATCCAATATGTGTGTCTTCTAAAATAGGAACCTTCAAAGTGTGTTGATGTATTGGCTTGTTGGCAAGTACAACATTCCAAGTGTTGAAAATACCAAGAGCTTTGTATGTTGTAGCACTGATGGAAGGGGTCCCATTTTCAAAAATTGTTTTGTTCCTTTCCAGCCAAGTAGCCCAACATATAAGGGATGGTAGATGCATGAGTTTTTTCTCCTTTTGTGTCCATCTATCAAAGCAATTTGGGAGCGAGTTCCCATCCCAAATGGTTTGTAGTTTTAAATTCAATACAATTTTTTCCCAAACCTGTCTAGAGAATGTGCAATTAATAAATAGATGATTTATGGATTCTGATTCAGATTTGCAAAGGTGGCAAATCTTAGGCCCCGACCATCCCTTTTTTAGAAGCATGTCCCAAGTATTAATTTATATTCAGCCAACAACCATGTGAAGAATTTGATCTTCGGCGGAATGTGCCAAGTCCAAATCTGGATCCTCCAACCTCTGACGTTTGAGTGCCAAAGGGAATTTGTGATTGCAACATATATATTATGGACAAAGATAATACCTGAACGGTCGCCTCCCATCCACTGAAGTTGATCAACCAAATTTGAAAGGTGAATACCCGACTATGTAAGATTCGAGCAAAAAGTGTCCCATTCACGTGATAATTCTGTGTTGAGGCCGAGGGAGGCACTGGTAATCCAACTATAAGGTAGGTAAGTTGATCTGGATGCATCTCAGATTTGGTATAAGTACCAAATGTTTAGTGTGTAGGTGCGTTGTCAACTGCGGTGATAAAGAGGCTGCATCAACCATTCCGAGAATGTGATCTCGACCAAGTGCAATTGTATGCCCCGAACCTGGGAGCCAGGAGAGCCATCGGGTGATCAAGAATTTGGATTTCCAAATAGTCCTCCAGAAGTAAGAGGTCGTTCTAGGAATGACCGTTTCTGAGGTAAGCCAGCTGCTGACTATGTGGTGGTAGAGGTATTTATCAATAATAACGGAATGGCAGAGGCCAAAGAGATTCAAAGCACGCCATAGTGAATTGGCTGCTAGTGCTTGACTAAAATGGAAAATATTTTGGATCCCCCAACCTCCCTTTTGTTTTGGTTTAGCCAGATATTGCCAACCACCGAGGTGTTGTCAAAGATGATCAGATCTGCCCAACCAGAGGAAGTTGAAGATCAACTTTCAAAGTTTTGGGAGGACCGAGGCAGGGATGGCAGCTAGGGCCATCCAATACACAACCTGTCCTTCGAGAACAACTTTGATAAGGGTAAACCGACCTCCAAGATAGAGCCAACTCGTGCACCAGTGCCCAATCCTTTTTTCCACTTTTGCGAGTAGCGAGTTCCAGTTCGATGGCTTGTAGGAGTCTAATTTCAAATGATAGCCCAGGTATTTAAGGCCAGAGGAAAGTGGAGAGAAGGTGTAGGGGAAAATACCTTTTATCTGGTCCAATATAAGTTGTTGTACATTTGCAAAATGGAATGTAGATTTGTCCCAATTGATCAATAATCCTATGGCATTGCAGAATTTGTATAAGATCTCTTTTATTTCTAGCCATTCCTGAAGAGTTCCATTAGTCATGATGAGGACGTCGTCGGCAAAAAGGAGATGCAGAATCTTGATGGTGTAGAAACTTTAATCCCAAATATCTTACCCTCAGCTTGTCCAGTTTTGAGAAGCAGACTTAATGCTTCCATAGCCAAAACAAAAAGAAGTGGAGAGGGGGGACAACCCTGCCTTAGTCCTCTGCCAATGAAAAAGAAGGAGGAGGGTTCACCATTGACCAAGATGACAATATTGGCGCTTACCACACAACCCATGATCCATTTGATCATTGGCTGGCTGAAACTAGTCTGAGCTAGAATTAGTCTAAGAAAGTCCCAATCAATACAATCAAAAGCCTTTTTAAGATCCAATTTGAGGATGAGTGCCTTGGAGTTATTATTTTTGATACTGTGTAAACATTCCTGGGCGGTGCCAATGGCATCTAGGATCTGTTGTCCTTTTAAAAACCCCAACTGTTCTTTCGAAATGAAGCGAGAGAGAATGGGCTTGATCCTAGTGGCTATAATTTTTGAGATGAGTTTGTAGCAAAGATTGTAGAGAGCAATGAGCCTGTAGTGAGAGAGAAGCAACTTTAGGTATGAGAGTGAGGAAAGTCAAGTTTAATGCACCTATCACCTTTCCATTAAGCATGATATCCTCCACTAGTTCCAGAAGATCTGGACCAACCAGATCAAAGAAGTGTAAATAGAATTCCATTGTCCATCCATCAGGGCCTGGAATTTTGTCCTTAGAGAAAGATTTTAGAGCATCTGAAACTTCCTGTAAAGTGCAAGGCCTGTCAAGAAAAAGTGCATCTTCCCTCGAAATTGAGTGTGGGAAAATTCTAGCCATCGAAACTTGTGACTGTAGATTTGCAGTTGTGTTCTGCTCAAAGAAAGGTTGGAAATGTTTGATTGTTGCATCTTTTAAAGCATGTTGACCTTTGTGAATGGTTCCATCTTTATCTGTAATCTCCCATATGTTGTTTTTTCTCCTGCAAGCACTGGCATACTTATGAATTTTTTTTGTATTGAGGTCTCCAGACTTGACCCAATTTGATCTACATCGTTGTCTCCAAGTAATTTTATCCTTAAGAAGAAGTCGATTTCGCTTTGTTTCAAGGTCTTTTAGAATAGGGTAGCCGACTCCAGAAGTCCCCATGCTGGTATCAATAAGAATGTATAATCGAATTTTTGAGTCGAGGGCAGATAACCATTGAGAATTTTTCTGTCGAAAAGAGGCAACCCACGATTTAATGCGGGCTTTTAGAACTTTGAGTTTCCATACGATACGATGTTGGATGCATGTTTCCGTTAAGAAGAGTGGATCCTTCTAGACTTCAATAACGATGGAGGATAAATTTGCCTCTGTGAGCCAACCCGAATTAAGTTTGAATGGATAGGCAAACTTGTGTGTAGTTGAGTCCATTTGCAGGATGATCGGTGCATGATCAGACAGGAAAGGTAGGCTTACCCAAGAATGAATCTTGTCCTCCGAAGAAATGAAATTCTCATATAAGAGAAAGCGGTCTAGCCTCTTTGAAATAGAGTCTGAGCCCATTCTCCCATTACACCAAGTAGGGGTCAGGAGGTCCGGGGCATAGTCTACCAAGTGATGGATAGTGAAGAGATTAGAGAAAAAGTCTTCTATAGAGTCTTGAGTAGCAGAGCCCCCCCAGATTTCGCCCACAGAGGTTGTAAGATTTAGGTCGCCAACAATGATCAAGTTATCAAGGTCCAAAAGTCCCCTGACTTCAATCTTCTCCCAAAAGAACTGTCTGTTAGAACATGGACCATAGATGTTGAGTAAGTTGATCCGATTGTTTGTAGAACGGTTAGTGCCAGACAATAGAATGCCTCCACAACAAAGGTAGGGATGAAAAAAATATTTGCCAGGGTCCCAAGCCACTGCCAAACCTCCAGAGGTGCCAAGTGAGTTGACTGTGCAGATAAGCCAATTTGAATGGAACTGATTAAGAAATAATCTGGCCTTTTTGTTGTCTACCAGAGTTTCCTGGAGAAAAATGATGTCCAGAGAAATATGTGAAAGGAGTCTTCTGAATGAGGCAACTTTTAGGTGGCCTCCCACCCCTATGATATTGAGGGAGAGAAAGATCATGGCTTAGCTCTTGCTAGGGCTTTAATGCCTCTAAGCACCCCAATATCAGTGGTAGTGTGTGAAGAATCCATGGAGTGTGATGGTATATAGCCCTCCTTGCGACGAACACTGCGGGTTTTGATTGGAGAGTGTTCGTAACCATGTCCTCTAGACCAAGTGTAATCTTTAACCAGAGATGCAGATGTAGACTCAACTGATCCCAACTCCAAATCAGTGATAGGTAAGTTATGTAAAGTAGGGCCCATATATGTAGGCAGGGGTGTGGGCATTATAACTTCTTTGAAGGATGGTAGAAGTGATTCCAGGACAACTCTTAGAGTGTTTTCTTCAGGTTTTGACTCACGCAGTCCCGTAAGACAGAGAATATCCTCTTGTTCAGAAGCTTGGTCCCTGATACTCCCCGTCACCTGAGTATAGGGAAACAAGTGTGATGTAGTATGGGAGAGTTCCCCATCCTTCGGAGGACAGAAAGTAGGAGGAATTATAGTAGCAGTCGGAGATAGAGATGGTGCAACAGAGTGTGGTAAATTATGTGAATGTGGTGGAACTGAGGAATGTGGTAGCTTAAATGGAGGCTCGCCAGAAATGTCTAGAGTGTGTGAAGATGTTTGTGCACCAGAAAGAATGGGGGAGGAGGGTATGGTAGGGACAGATCGAGTGATGGTTGGTGTAATGGAAGCCTGTCCCATAGAGAGGAATGGCGAGTTATCAATGAGATCTAGTTCTAAGGAGGAGAGTGTGGAAAAAAGAGTCGGACAGATAATTTGGAGCTTACCAGAAAAAGTGTCCAGAGCAGGTGTGTTGCCATCATCTAGATAGTTAGGAAGATGTAGGTGAGATGGTGCAGGTGGTGAGTCCAAGATGGAGGCTAGCTCGAGCATGGACTCCTCCAAGGTTTCCTCTTCAAAAGTGCCAATGCAGGTCTTTCTCAAATGGCTCGTCTGTCTGCAAAGTGTGCATCTGAAGGGGATGCCAAGATAGTCTATCTTATGTCGGATGATGCGTCCTCTCCAATCTATGTCCAGTGTTTCATGAAGACCCTCATGGATATCTAGTTCAACTAGAATCCTTGCCATTTTATTATCTGGACCAGTGAGGATCTTAGAGTCTAAACTAATGAATCGACCCAAAGAGTTTCCAATATCCATGAGGGATTTCTCATTCCAAAGGTAGAGAGGTAGTCCAGGGAGGAGTACCCATAGATGTCGATGGAAAAGTAAATCTTGTGAGGGATCGAAGCTCACTCTCCATTGTTTCAGCATAAGGCTACTGTTATCCAGAATCCAAAGTCGCTCCAAGATGGTAGTAGAGTCCTCAGGGGAGTTAAAATGAAAGTAGAGCCAACCCCGCCCAATGTGTGAGAGAGAGGGAACATAGCCCAAAATAGGCCTCCAAGTTTTGTACATCCATGTCTCCAGGTCCGAGTTGCAGAGATGTCGATATGAAATTCTTCCCACAAGACTGCAAAGAGCCATGGATACAATTTCTTCTAGGCCAATATCGAATCCAAGAACTAGTTTCTTCTTGGTTTTTTTGGAAACCCACGGTCTTGTAGGAGATTTCTTACCCCCAAGAGGAAGAGGGTGAGACTTATGTGCAGTTCCAGAGGTGTTTAAGTGCTCACGAGGAATTGAACAGGCTTGAGTACTTCGTGGAGCATGTAAGAGGTCTCGTCGAGAATCATGATAAGTTGGACTGTAAGTAGGAGAAGGAAAATGGAGGGTTGAACAACTGTTCGCTTGGATAGATGAACCTTGTGTTTTAGAAAGAGAGCTAAAGGGTAGAGTCGGGGAGAAGGAGGCAGTGGGTAGTGTGGAAGAGTGAAGGATATTGGTAGGTGATGTAAAGGAGGAAGAGGACCGAGGATAAAAAGAAGAGGTTGTGGGTTCAGAGTTAGAGGCCAAGGGAGCAGAAAAAGAGGGAGACAAAGAATAGTTGGTGCGCATGGAGAGCTCGTATGTCGATGTGAAAAGGCCTGCATTGTTCCAGAGTGCCTCGTCAGCGACACTCATAAGTGCACTGAATTTTGCCTCCATCTCTATGTATCTCGTGAGCGGGGTATGAGATTAAAATAACAGTTTAAAGAAGACTCTGGACAATGTTGTCTGCTCAGAGAGTGGTTACAACAGGTAGTCAGTTTGTGTTGGGGTAACAGTCACATGGTAACGAATATGAGAGAGGAGAGAAAGTCCTCTCAAAAAGTGCAGAACACTGTGAAACAGTGGGTTCATAGGAGGTAGGCGGTTTGAGCAGGGATAAAAGTCACAAGTTGAACGAATAGTAAGGAGGAGAGGATGTTCGCGCAAGTAGTGCAAAGCACTCCCTGGTCAAATGCCAAAGTGTACAGTGTAACAGGTTCCCCAGAGGTCCACCCAAGTTGTAGAGTCTGCCATTGTTTTGTAGAGCCGCACCAATCAAGCTACCCCCATCCTTGCACGACGACGACAACAAGAGGTTCAATGGGTATCAAGCTAGGTGGGCCAAGTTGTGACAATGTTTGTCTTAGAGAATTTATCTTAATCATATACCCTAACACAAATTTTATAGATCTCCCCTTATATTACCTTCCCTTTACTCTTGATTTACAAGAAGATTACATAAGAGACTTTGATCAAACTAAATGTATCAACACATAACAAGATAATCCAAACGATAAAGTTTATCTAGCATACGCTTCTTACCCTACCCTTCCCATTCACCTCCAAACTTTACCCATATAAACATCCCCTCTTTGGCCATCTTGTATTCTCAACTCCCGTGGACAAATTTCTCATTTCATATCTGCTTCAATCCCTTGCAATGTTCTCGAACTGCTTTGCTTCATCCTTCAGATCTCCTCTTCATCACCTGGCGGCTGCTGCAGCACTAGCCCCACCATTTTCACGGATTATTTTGTCGAAACAATCACTGCTTTCTACATCTACTGCTGGTAATGACAGGCCCACAGTCCAACCAGAGGCGGAGAACACATGCCCCATTGCAGATTTCTTACTCAACGAATGTGGGTTGTGCCAGTCTGAGGTCTCAACTATCTTTAAAAGAAGTCCATCCATTGTTGGAAGGAGATCCATCCATACAGCCCAACAATCGGTTCAGTCCCTGAGAGATTCAGGATTCACAGAAGACCAGGTAAGGAAGGTCATTACCAAAAGCCCATTTATTCTAGATCTCAACGCCGATCGGCAGTTGAAACCTAAGATAGAGTTCTTGAAAACATTGCGTTTCACTACACAAGACTCAGCAGATGTCCTCACAGAAGACCAGGTAAGGAAGATGATTACCAGAACACCTGGTATTCTTAGTCTCAGCGCTGAACGGCAGTTGAAACCCAAGATTGAGTTCATGAAAACATTGGGCCTCACTGCACAAGTCCTCGGACATTCCCTATCACGCGCACCTGGTTTGCTTTGCTGCTGTCTAGAGAAAACTCTTCGTCCCAACATTCAGTATCTTCAAAACCTTTTCGGATCAGAGGCTTATGTCTCCAAGGTTTTCAAACAGGCACCTGAGATTCTGGGTAATAGTAAAGGGCCTGATTATTTGGAAAAGAAAATGAAGCATTTGGTAAGTTTTGGCTTCCTGGAAGATGAGATTAAGGATCTTGTTAGGAGGACGCCAAGAATACTAATTGTTTCCATGGAGAAGGTGCAGACGAACATGGACTTTTTCATACACACTGCGGGACTTCCTGTAAATTTTCTTTTGACACATCCTCAGATCGTGTATTTCAGTTTGGAGGGTAGGATCAAGCCTCGCCACAAAGTGTTGAAGTCTATAAGTGCAATGCAACCTTCCAACCGTCTTCCTAGTCTCGCTTCTGCCATTTTTTTAACCGAGGGAAAGTTCCTCGAAAAATATGTAAAGTGCAGTCCTCATGCCACAAAGTTACATGAAATTTACAATGGCAAGCCTGTTGATCTGGACGTTATCCCATGACAATGCCCTCATTTAAAAGATTAGACATTTAAGGTTTCTGATTTAGTCAGAGTTGGATTGTATGGAGTTGCTCGTATTTATAGAAGGAGATTCAAAGTACATTAACCCAGCGATCATCACTCTGTTAAGACCCGGTGTGATCCTTCTAGCCGGCATGAGTAATGAGTGAGAATTACCATATATAGAAGATAATCATGCTGGGTCATGACACAGTCAGTCCAGGGCAGGGGTCTTGTTTTGGCCATTTTACTATTTCACATTACAATCACATCAACAGGCATTATTGAAGGATACTTAGTTGTAATGCAATCGTGGAGAGATGACCTTTGGAAATGCATAAGGTAACACATTTTTGAAATATGAAGAACTCACTCCTATCACCAGAGAATTTGTTGTTTGCTAGTAATTTTACAACTATGATGCATTGTTCCCGCCCTTTTAATTGTAATACGGATAGAGGTGAATTTTTTACTTTGTTTGAATCATGGCTAATTTGTAAAAGTAAATGCTTAAATACCATAGGCAAATATAGACTCTTTTTAAATTCTGATGTCCTTTACAATGACATGAATTGTTTGTTTCTTGATCAACCATATCTATAACCATATCTATAAAGGTTTAACTAGAAGTCAACACATCTCGTAAATCCAAGCCAGACATTGGACGTTAGCTGTTTGCATTTGTTATGCTGAGCTAAATTTAAGCAAGACTGTCCTGAATACTTTCTCACTGTGCTTTGTCAATGGTCTCAGTTTCTTTGCCTATGGCCTTGAGTTAGATTGCTTCTATCAAAGAGCATACCCAGTGATCGTGGAATGAGATTCACGTCAATCATACCTCTTGTAAAATAGAACCGTAGCCACCACCACAAAGGACTTCATTGCAAGAATATATGATGCATGATTGACTAGCCCACAAATCATTGGCGCCTTCCCTTGTCCCAATGTGGTTGGATCTTCACTCTACATTGGTTTTACAAAGTTACAAACATTCATAAGAAGTTTGCCCTCTTCTTCTTGCATGGTGCCTTCCAAATGGCCACTTCTTCTGGATAAAACCCTGCTTCCTGAGGTAATGAGTCTCCACACACTCTAGATAAGAGGGATGGGGACCATTGTTATTTTTTTTTTATCTTTTAGGGTTTAACTAATTGTCAGTGTTTTCTTTCTTTTTTCTTTTTATTTTTTTGAGTTTTCAGTGCAACATCTATAATGATGGGAACCATTGTTATTTTTTATTTGATCCTTTAGGGTTGAACTAATTATCGGTATTTTCTTTATTTTTTCTTTCTATTTTTTTTTGAGTTTTCAGTGCAACATTTACAGTGATGGGGACCATTGTTTTTATTTTTTTTGACGAAAACGGTTATAGAGCTTGTATTAAAAAGGGGGTGGACTGGCCACAGATTCGGTTACAAAATAGGCCCTGAATTTCTTCATGCCTATTTTTTGAAAATCCCTTCTAGATCTATTGCTATAGACTTTAATCCTGATCTAATCTTCTGTAAACCTTCACCAGGTACAGAGTTATTTACAGCAATGGCTTCTATACAAATGCCATTTTGCCGAAAAGAGACCTTGCTAACAGACTACTAGTGAGCTTGATTAGTTCATGGGCTCCTGCTTCTAGTCACTATTTAGCTGAGCCATCTTTGCTTCCAGCTGATCTATTCGTTCTTCAAATTCCTGTTGAGGGTTCTTTAGCTCCCTGTGTAGCTTATCCAGCTCCTCTATAAACCCGAGCTTTGTAGTAGTGGTATCCTCCTCCAGTTTCTCCATTCTTCTTCCTGCTTCTGTATCCAAATTTTCCAGAAAATCCACCTGATACTGGAGCAGCTGCTTCAGATTTGCCAAAGTTTTATCCATTTCCTTGAGCCTTTCTTCCGTGCTTGGTTTGCTGGTCGAACCTGATGCCATTCTTGAACGCATTCCCTTTCTGCTTGCGCCTTGCTCTTTTCTGCTGGAGACTTCACGACCTCGCTGCTCTGGACAGACTGCAAACACGCCTTGGTAATGGTATGAGACTGGGGGTTCGCCCTCTTTTTTAACTCCTTCTACACTCATTCTCATCATTTCCCTTCGATTTGCAGGATTTGGGAGGGATGGCCGCGCAAATTCCCTGTCTCCACCATATCTGCGACTCTCCTTCTCATGGTACTAATCTGTCCCTTCCGTCCAACCAAAATTTCTGACGCGTTCTGGTCCCATCGATTCCCCCGATTTCCTGACTGCTGACTTAGCTTGCATTTGACTGTGATAGGGAGGGTGGGTCATAATTCAAGGGAGTGCCACTCTAACTTCCATTTCGTTCAATTTCAATACCCTCGACTCCAGAAGAGTTCCTCTATTGGCTTCCTCGTCCGCCTCCCCATTCAAGTCCCTCAACACATGAAATAGTTTATACGACTTGAAGTTCCTTAGAAGGAGTTGGATCTTGTGAAGAAGGTTATTGAGAATTGCACTTTGAGTCTTAGAGCGGCGAATTATGGCCTGTATAATCACTCTTGAGTCGCCAATTATTGTCAAGTCCGGGATCCTGTGATTTTTTGCTTGGATTAGCCCTTGCCAGAGAGCCATGGCTTCAGCTCTGTTGTTGGACTCAGTTCCTAAGCCCAAAGCGAAATGAATTGTTGTAGCCTCAATGGGATTTTCAATTATTCCCCCACCTCCAGCTTGGCCTGGATTTCCTTTCGAGGCCCCATCAAAGAATAGGATTGGGGTGTTTCTTTCTCTTTTCCATTCGGCAAACGCTGGTTTGTCTTTCCTGATCTCCCAATCTTCTTGGATTAGATTGCTGGCTTTTCCTCCCATATGACCTTGGATCTTGAACTGGCTTAGCCAGAGTTCCTCTAAAGCGTCCAGTGAGGGGTTCTTATTTGAATTGTAGAGATAGGGGGCAGATTCACCAAATAGAGCGTGAATTTTGATGGCGACCATGGCTGCGGTTCTTTGGTTATCTCTGAAGAGTCTATTGTTCCTTTCTAGCCAAAGGTTCCGCAGGATAAACTTTGGAAGTACTTTCCACATCGTGAAGGCTTGATTTCTTTTCTTTACAGCGAAAGGGTAGAAGGAGTCCCACTGGAGGAGGAGACTTCTTATATCAGAGGGGAGGTTGAGGGCACTTTGGGTTCCAGATGCTAGCTTCCAAATTTCTTTGGAAAAAACACAGTTGAGGAGGAGATGATCTACGGTTTCTTCAACACATAAACATAGTGGACACCTGTAGAGACCTTCCCAACCACGTCTTTTGAGGTTCTCCCCTGTTTGGATGCTCTTGTGCGCCAGTGTCCAAATGAAAAGGTCTATTTTTGGGATGGAATTAGACTGCCAGATTGCGTTCTAGATTGCTGGATTAGGCAGGGCAGTGGGGACGCTGGTGAAGAGTTGGTAGCCCTCTGCTGTGGTGTAGGCCTTTGCATTTCCTCCCCAGCCTCTCTCGTCTTTACCTTTCTTTTTTAGTGGGGCCTTCCCTTGAAGGCAACTTTGAAGGGTGCTCCAATCCTTTTCTAGATCAACAGGTCTGTTGGGCATTCCCCACCCTTGCCAAGTCTGAAGCTTGTCCTCCCCCCAGATTGAGATGTTAAAGAGAGTAACAATGTTTTGACTGTCCATCCAGTCTTTAAGGCGATGAAGATCTTGTCGCAGCTCTAGGGGGGTTTCTCCCAAAATTGAGTCTTGCCAGATTTTGATTTTCTTTCCGTTTCTTGGCACCCAAGTGAGGTGAGGACTGAAATGTGGCAGAGACTTTTTGCAGAGAGTGAAGATAGGGGAGCCTTTCGATTCTTTGCATGGAAACTCTAAGCTTCGGTCCCTGGGCCCCCTAAAATATTTCCTCCAGAGCGCTAGTTTTCTCCAAGCTGGTTTGCCAGTGACCATCCTCCAAAGCAACTTTGCCCCCAATGCCAGATTTTGAGCTTGGGTTTTTTTAAAGTTAAGTCCCCCTTCCAACAAGGACTTTGAGGTTTTTTCCCAGCTTATCAAATGCAATTTCCTTCGCGCCTGCTTTCCTCCTTCCCACAAGAAGCGCCTTTGAAGTGCTTCAATTTTTTGAATGACGGTGGCAGGGGCTAATAACAGCGAGCTCTGATAGATTGGGATGCTGGTCACCATGGATTTAATCAGGACTGCCTTCCCTGCTAAATTTAACCAATTCGCCCCCCAGGAGGAAAATTTACTTTTTAATTTGTCTATTAGTTGGTTCCAGTGAGAGACTCTTGGAGCAGATTTAAAAATGGGGATTCCCAGGTATTTAAAGGCCTCCCAATTAGTGAACCCTTCCATCCCCAGAACTCTTGTGATTCCAAGCATCTCATTTGGCGTGATATTCTAGCCATATATTTTACTTTTGGCCTGGCTTATTTCACTTCCGGAGACTGCAGCGTAAGCATCCAGTTCTTCCTTAAACTGTTTCGCTATTATTGGACTTGCTCCCCCCAACAACAGAGTATCTCCGCAAATTGTGCATGGTTTATTTCTTTCACCCCTTGCACGATTCTTAGTCCCTGGAGGTTTTTATGAACTTGGGAATTTTCCAGCTGATAGCTTAGGACTGAAGCTTGGATTGCATAGAGAAGGGGCGAAAGTGGGCACCCTTGTCTTAAACCCCTGGAAGCTTGGAATAATTTTGTTACTTTCCCATTCACCAACGGAGCTATCCATGGTTATCCGATACAAGATTTTATCCAATTTACAAAGGTCGAATCAAAACCAAACTTTCTCATTACTTCAAATAAGAAATTGTGTCTAACTCTATCAAAGGCATTAGCGAGATCCAATTTGATGATCATACCTTTGTCTCTCCTTCGTATGCTTGAGTGAAGGGCCTCTTGAACCAGGATGATGTTATCGACAATATGCCTACCTTTGACGAAGCCTCCTTGATTTTCCGGCACAATGAAAGGGAGGATTGGCTTGAGACGATTGGCTATAACTTTTGTGAGAATTTTATAGCTCGTGTTGCAAAGGGAGATTGGCCTGAATCGATTGAAGGAGATTGCTCCTTTCTCCTTAGGGATGAGTGCCAGGAAGGACGAGTTGGTGCCTCCACCTAGCTTGCTGCACTGCTGTGATTTCTTGATCATTTTGGTTAGATCCTTTTT
>ML853392.1:37730-50091 GCA_009831015.1 Picea engelmannii
ATAATTAGTCATTATCCAGTCTCTTATATTTTAGGAGAGAATATTCCACCTGGAGAATATTCTCTTTCAGTTGACACTTCAGTTTGACTAGTTGAGTTGAGTTTAGATGTTGCATTGGGATCATCACCATGCAACATTGGGATCATCACCATGATAATTTGAAAATGTCTTGGTATCATCACCAGAGTGGTGCATTATTCTTGATTCCCTGAGTTAACTCCTCACTACATTTTTTTCATTCAGTTAACTAGAAACTAGTTGACTAGTTAACTCAACTAGGTGATAGTTCACTCCCATAACTACCTGAGAGACTAGAATAGGTGGAAGTTCACTCCCATAACTATTGGTGCATGTCTAGATCACTCTATACCACCACTATGGAGACTTGGTTCACCTCAATTCGAACTCATTGAGTTATAGAGATTATATCATGTGTAAATTATTCATTATTCATAACAGTTAATGAGAATTCTTCCATTATTTCTCTCCTTCTTCTTCTTTCTTCTATTCTCTCTGCAAATGTGTGTATTATTTTTTATCTAGATATATTTTTTGTAGGTTCAACACAGTTACACAGTATCAAAGTCGACGGACTGCTAAGAAAAATTTACACCAAAAATTTTTGTAGGTACAAAAGATTGAAGACAGAGGAAAGATAGAATTCCAAAAAGAATTCAATCTTACACCTTACAACTATTTTGCATGGAAGGAGAAAATAGCCATACATTTTCGATCCAGAGGGTTGTATAGGTTAACCATGAATACAGATACAGATCCAACATCAGACCTAGAAAAATCCAAGTACTTAAATCGCATGGATGAGGCACTCAGAACAATTTACAGTCTTATTTCTCATGCTCTCCTTTTTCATATATCTTTCTGTAAAACTCCCAATGAATCCTAGACCATATTGGAAGGGATCTTTGGAAAATGGAATGAAATGAGGGGATACATGATGGAGGTGGAGCTTCTCACATTGGATCCAAAAATCTTCGAGAATATCCACGATTTCTTACAAAATTCAAGGATTTACTATCGCAACTCAAAGCTTGTAGGGTTGATAAATTGAAGGAGGAGAAACAAATGGTTCTCACCAGTCTCTCCAAGCTTGGTCCTGAATTCTCTGTATTCGTATCTACATTCCATATTGTCATATTTGGGAGCCACCTGGAAGATTCCTTCTCTTGAGGACTTTATCGAATCCCTGACACAAGAGAAAACCAAGCTCATCAACATGGGCGCAATCAAAGGCTCAAGGGTGCATGCACTCACTATGCATGATTTCAGCCAAAAATATAAGAAATATAAAGATAAATATAAACGTAAAGCTCATGCACATACGAATAAGTAAGGGTAAACAAAACCCTTCACCGATGCCTCTGGATCCAAAGGAGAAAAGGGAAGAAAAGGAGAGAAATGCACATGATGTCACAAAGGATTCCATTCAGAATCTACATGCATGAAAAACAAAATAGATTTGATGTCTCAGATACTTCATCAAAACAACCTTGGAGATCGCATCCCTGAGGGTGCAAAAAATGAAGAAGCCAGAAGATCCAAATTCGAAGAAAGGTAATTCTAGCCATGCCTTGATTGCCATCAACTCCTCTCCCGATGCTTGGATCATAGATTCAAGAGCATCGCATGACATGGATGCCTCAAAAGAAGTATATTATTCTTTGGATGCATGCAAAGGTCCTCCTATTCTAAGGGGGGACAACTCTTCTGTCAAAGTCACCAGCAAAGGAAGCATTGAACTCACTAACGAAAGTTTTGAGACTGTGCTGCATGTTCCCAAGCTTTCTGTCAACCTTCTCTCTATGTATCAGATGAAAAATTCCGATACCGGAAAGAAATTCATCTTTACACCAAATTTCGTGGACATCTACAACATGCAAACCAACTCTAGGGTTGCTACCGGTGAGGTAAATCATTAGTCTAGATTGTATACATTTTTTGAATTCATTGAACCTAATTTTGCTTTACTGCTTACTCATGTTGATGAAAGTAGTAGGATATGGCATGAAAGGTTTGGACATTTGAATTTTAGATACATGAAACAACTTAGCAAGAACAAATTAGTTGATGGTCTACCAGACATCCATTTCTCCATGGGAGTATGTGAGGGATGTGTTCTCGAAAAACACCCTCAAGAGAAATTCAACAAGGGAAAGTCTTAGCGAGCTTCCGCACCTTTAGATATGATCCACATTGACCTCATGGGTACTTTTCCACATCCATTGATTATCAAATAAAGGTTTGTTCTCATTTTTGTTGATGATTTCTCACATTTTACATGGATCTACTTTCTCAGGAAAAGATCCGAGGTATTTCAACACCTCAAAGATTTCAAAGCTTTGGTTGAGACACAATATGGAAATAAGATCAAAGTCCTATGAACTGATAATGGGGGAGAGTATGTGAATCATGATATCCACAATATTTTCCATGAGGTAGGGATTCAGTTGCAGCACACAGTTCCCTATACTCTGCAGCAAAACAGAGTTGCTGAGAGGAAAAATCGATCTCTAAAGGAGATGGCATCTTGCATGTTGCATGCAAAGTCACTAACACAAACAATATGGGCCAAAGCACATAATTGTGACCCACTTTCGCATTATTGGTTCACATGCATGGGCTCAGATTCCCTCTGAAAAGAGGAAGGCACTTGATCCACAGAGCACTGAGTGCATTTTTGTTGGATACCCCATTGGTGTGAAGGGATGTCGGCTTATTGATATTTCCTTGGACCGTCTCGTCATTGAGCGTAGTGTACAATTTGAGGAAAGTGTATCGCATGTACCTCAGCAGCCGCATGAAGTCACCTTCACTCTTCCACCTATTTGAGATGATGAGCATGCACATGCTGACTCTTCTTCAGATGAGAAATATGATATAGAGGAATCAGATGATTCATATTCATATTCAGATTCAGTACAGTTGGATTTAGAGTCAGTGCATCCAGACGTACTTGCAGAGCCAGAGCAAAGGCCCATGTGGGCACAGACTACTCTTCAGGATGCAGGGGATCTCGTCGGTGATCCAACTGATACTAGGAGGACTCAATCTGATTTCGAGGAGCCTTCTATTGCACTCAATGCCAGTAAACCATTGCACTCCAGACATATTTTCTTGGTTCAGTCTTTCAATCTACAATCTTATGGCAAGGCTGCTGGAAATCCCTTTCAGGAATAGGCCATGCAAGAGGAGTACAACTCCCTCCTCGAGAACCAGACTTGGGATCTAGTTCCCGTTCCTTCTAGGAGGAAACTTGTTAGATGCATATGGGTCTACAGGACCAAGAGCACAACAGATGGACAGATCAGGAGATACAAATCCAGGCTTGTCACAAAAGGCTTTCAACAGGTTCATGGTATTGACTATGATGAGACCTTCGCTCAAGTAGTGAATATGGATTCCATTTGATTGGACCTTGCCATTGTGGCAGCCAAGGGATGGGAAGTCCATCATATGGACGTGAATAATTCATTTCTTCACGGTGATCTCTCTAAGGATATCTACATGGAGTAGCCCCAAGGATTTATGCAGGACTCATATTTGGTCTATCGAGTAAAGAAGTCACTTTATGGCCTCAAGCAGGCTACGAGGGCATGGTATGCCAAGATGGACTCCTACCTTTTTTCACAGAACTTTTTACATTGTAAATCATCCCTGAATGTATACATGCTCAAGACACTTGATTCACTTCTACTTTTAGTTTTGTATGTCGATGATTTGTTGATCACCGGTTGCTCGACTTCAGTGATTGCTTCAGTCAAGAGGATTCTTCATGATAGGTTTTTGATGACGGACATGGGTCCACTACACTTCTTTGTTGGACTTGAGATTAGTCAGGATGCATCAGGCATCAAACTATCTCAATCCAAGTATGCATGAGATCTCCCTGAGAGATTTCACATGACAAACTGCAAGTCTGCTCCGAATCCTTTCCTATCAATAGTCAAACTTGAGGATGGTGGGGAGACTCCACTAGTTGACAACACATTGTACAGACAACTAGTGGGGAGATTTTTGTATCTCACACACTCCAAACCAGACCTCTCATATGCAGTTGGCACAGTTTCCAGGTTCATGCAGGAGTTGCATGAGCTACATTGGAAAGATGCAAAGCATATACTTTGATACATATAGGGCACCGTCACCTTTGGGATTCATTATGCAACAAAATATACATTAGATATCATTGGGTTTACTGATTCTAAATGGGTTGCTGATAACATTGATCGCAGATCCACATCTACTTACTCACTTAGTATTGGTTTCGGGCCTATCTGTTGGTCGAGAAAGAGGCAAGCTTCCATTTCTCTATATTCAGCCAAGGCAGAGTACAGAGGGGTAGTTAACATAACCATTCAGGCTATGTGGCTACAACATTTTCTCGCTAAGTTGGGAATTCAGTTTCATCGGTCGATCGTCATCTGGTGTGATAACCAGAGGACTTTGAAGTTCTGTAAAGATCTAGTTCAGAGGTAGCAGACGAAGCACATTGAGATCCACATGCACTACATGCAGGACTCAGTACACAAGGGTATCATCGAGTTTCAGTTATTTCCTTCAACAAAACAAACAACAAATATCTTCAGCAAGACCTTCACTGAGTAGAAATTCCATTCTCTGTGAAGTCATCTTGGAGTGAAGGACACGGTTTCCTAGCAACTATAGTTCTTATCTTTTTACATACATTGTACCTTGAGGGGGGGGGGNGTTCCCATGAGGTTTTCCCTCTTTCCTCACTTTATTTTTAGTGTATCTTTTGTACTTGGGTACCTAACATGGCCTCGTTGCCGAGACCCAATCTTTATTTTCACCATAGTGATGTTCAGGGGGGGTGTTGTAGTTACTTCACACACACCTAGGATTTCATTTTCCTAAGGTTTTTATTTGTTTATTAGTCATAATTAGCCATTATCCAGTCTCCTATATTTTAGGAGGGAATACTCCACCTAAAGAATATTCTCTTTCAGTTGACACTTCAGTTTGACTAGTTGAGTTGAGTTTAGATGTTGCATTGGGATCATCACCATGCTAATTCGACCTTTCCTTGGTATCATCACCAGAGTGGTGCATTAGCCTTGATTCCTTGAGTTAACTCCTCACTACTCTTTGTTCATTCAGTTAACTAAAGACTAGTTGACTAGTTAACTCAACTAGGTGGCAGTTCACTCTTGTAACTGCCTGAGAGACTAGAATAGGTGGAAGTTCACTCCCGTAACTGCTGGTGTGTGTCCAAATCACTCTAGACCATGACTATGGTGACTTGGTTCACCTCAAGTTGAACACATTGATTTATACAGAGTATATCATTTGTAAATTATTCATTATTCATAACGGTTAATGATAATTCTTTCATTATTTCTCTCCTTCTTCTTCTTTCTTCTATTCTCTCTACAAATGTGTGTATTATTATTTATTTAGATCATTTTTTTGCAGGTTCAACACATTTATAGATCTTGTGTCCTCTGCAAAGTAAGATCTCAAGGCTCTGTGCATGTAGCTAATTGACTGAATATAATAAAAGAGAAGAAGAGTTGATGGATGTAGCCCAAGGGTGGGGGTGAACCACATATATCCTGTGTTGTGGTTGCTATGTGCTTTATGGTTATTCTTTTGTCTATATGATTGGATTCTTAGTGCACTAATGTATGCTTAGAAGGATCTAATGTGGTATCTTAGTATTGAATAATTTGAATGAATTCTAGATCTAATCTATGTTGATATGCTTATTACTTGAATCTATTGGATATGTATAAATACTACGATGATCTGTTGTTAGGTTTTAGTTGTGTTGTAAACTAAATATGAATATTAACGAACTGTAATTGTTAAGTTCTATGTTAAGGTGTTGTAATCATAGATCTCTGTCCCAGCTAAGGTTTCAGACACTGGAGTCCTGAAACCGCCCCTGCCTCTACCTTGGGTGAGACTTCATATGCTTTGAAGGGGTTGCTGAAAGGGTCGATAGTTAGGGTTTTGTTGGTGCATTGTTGTAGCATTGAACCCTAGGTCTGCCCCTATGCCAAAAAATGGTTCTATTGTCGGGACCTGAAATTGTGATTGTTGGGAAATGAGGTAAAGAAAAAGAGAAAGGCATTGTTGCCTTAGTGTGCAGTATTCTACTTGACTTGTAAATATTTGTGCTAAAAAGAGAAGTCAGATATGAAGAAAATATGTAAGATCTTGAATCTTTGTGCTTTGGTAAAAGGTAAGAATAGTGAAACGTTTTAGATATGGAAGCTTTGTTCTCTATCAAAAGTAATATTAGTGGAATTTTTTGTTTGAAGAGTATGGATCTAGGTATGCTTGATAAATGTTATCCTAGTCTGAAAACTAGGGCACAACTAGAAGAGACAAGGTTTGATATGAGTAGATATGATAGAAATAATGAAAGATACGTTATTCCTATGCATAGAAAGAATCTTTGGACTAAAAAATGGATGCAGGATCCTTGAGATAATTTTTTGCAGGTTAGCTACTATGATCCTAGTGCGCAGTATGGGAAAGGTTGGGGATCATTTAAGAAAAAAATAAGATTAACCCTTTGCTATAGTTGCAGAAGACTGCGACATCTTGCTAAGGAATGCCCTGGAAGAAGACCTAGTTGTCTTTGTTGTAAAGCTATGGACCATGAAGTTCTAGATTTCCCTAGAATGATTGCTAAGCTTGATAGAATGAATATGAGATAAGAAAACCTTGAGGAAGGTCATGAAACTAATACCATGGTAGAACCCTAGACAGAATCAGAGACTGTACTACTGCAAATGAAAGATACCCTAAATGATCACAGAGATATCAACTTATCAGAGATATTCAAATAAAAAGAATGCATAGAAGAAAGAATAGGAGACTTTGACATAGAGTGTATTATGGATGAGGAAACACAGGTAAATATCATGATAGAAAAAACTTGGGAAGCTTTAGGAAAGCCTGATACAATTCCTTCATTAGGAGGAATTTGACTATTCAAGGGAAATATGATAAACCTATGTGGAAGACTCACCCAGGTATCTAGGAGTGCTCATGGAGCTTCAACGGAGGAATATTTTGAGGATGTTAGATTCATTGAGGACAATGCTCCATTTACTATGTTATTAGGAAAAACCCGGATCGAGAAAGATCAAACCAGAAGAAAAAAGGAGGCAGCCCGAGAACAAAAAAAGTAGGAATTAAAATATTCATGACCAGGAGGATAACACACTTGATTGCATAACATGAGAAGATATTAAAGCTAGTTAGAATCGAAAACTCAGATCATGAAGTTGAAAGAACAAAAGAAGATTCATAGACAAGTAGAGCACCTTCCCCAGATAAAGAAGTAATATTACTCTCTAGTCCTATGAAAGAATATCAACAACGCAAAGATGCTATGCCAAAAGAAGACAATAATAAGAATAGAAAGAGGAATATTGATATGAAGATCACCATGAAGAAGGATATAAAACTGAGTAAGAAGAGAGCAAATATCAAAAAGTTACAAACAGGCCCAGAGGGAACTTCACGGAAGGAAGATTTGCAAAATTGGAACTTCTCCATGATATCATAACAATGCTCCATGGCACTTCACCATGACAAAGAGATATGATCRTTGGAAGCATTATAACTATTGGAATGACATTCCAGAATAGTTAGAACAACAATTATGACCAGAAAGCTCACCATCGGACCATTGGGACTGCAACGCAATGGACATAACTACATTGATGGAAAACTTATTATCCGTTAGAGAGATCCATTACATCATGTCTACTTATTCTGTCGACTATTCCACCAAGAAAACTTTTCTAAATTATATCAGTTTAACAAGAGAACCCATTTCTACCGCATTGCGCTTAGTGAGCTAGACATCGATTTTATTCTTTGAGCACTCATCCATCCACCTGCGTTTTTCAATCGAGAGTGTGCATGTTGGACAAGCTCAACGCTGTGGAAAGGTCAGTCGATGAATTTTTAATTGATATGATGGTTGAGAGAGTGATGTCTACAGGATTTCAAGATTCATCGATGTGAGGAGTGCAAGCCTCTCCATAGACTGCTCGCGGATCTGGACCATCTCGACCGACAATAGAGAATAGAACCAAGAACAAAGATGATCTAGCAAACATGAGGTTAATATTGACCATATTACCTGACTACATCCCACCTCTTGTCAGTGCGGTGAGTCATGACAGTGTCCCAAGGGACTTTGATTACACCATGGTTACTGCGTACCTCCGGAAGGGGATACATGCAGTCAAGATGCAGTAAGATAAGATCGCGATGTTGAAGTTCAGTGACTTCAACCTAGGTGACTGAAAGAATTATAGAATTCTTTCTCCTTACAAGTATCTGACCAAGACGAAGGGGAATAACTCGAAAATAATCCCCCATCCATGGACTATGAACCTCGTGTAGTCTACCCTCTTGAATGTAATGAAAATCCCGCACTTTGGAAGGAACTAGGAGGTTAACAAATGAATTAAGATCCTCTTGTCATGTTACCATGGTGGCTATATATGACTAGATAGACAGATCACAGTTGATATGATTTTGATCCATAGGATCACTGGGTTGAGCATGCAAAGACGTGACTTGCAATAATTCTACCCAGGGAAGGTTTCTGACCATTCCCTAGCATACAGAATTAAGGACACTTATGACGATGTAGAAAAGGGAACTCGAGGATATAAGGTAGCTTCCATCCAGAATGGAACAATGTGCTTGGCCTTCCAGCTCATCACAGGGAAGATAGTAAGGAAGACCCGACCTACACAAGTCACAGGATTTGTTGTTGACTTAGCCAGGAAATGTGTAGAAGGATTCCAGATGAATTGGGTGAATTACTTGGTCAACGAGTTGGAATTAGATTTCCGCGAAGCTCAGGATTAGGGATATGAATTCAAATTTAGCTAGCTCTTGATCCTCATCACATTTATCGCTTGGGAAATGCCCGAAGGTGCGACCTTCCTGGACAAGGAGTTGTTCAAGCCACTTGCTGCGAAGTTCACCACTCTTTGGTACTAGTGCGATATGGGAAAATAGTGGCAGTCAAATTTAGTCTTTCATATGTATTATCTCCAGCTAAAGAGGGATATCGAAGTTGTCCCTCACATGATGTTGAACACCCTACATCAATTCTAACCCCTCATGAAGTTCCACACAGATCGACACTTCACTTATATCACCACACGCGTAGATGAGCACAAAGAAGAGCTTCAATCATACTTAAATCTCATAGAGGAGGACCTTGAAGAGATCACCAAAGATTAGTCTACAAAAATCATCATCCCCACATACCCCACAGAAATGTCAGACCTTGAACTAGTCGATATCCCTGAGACCACTCATGAAGAAAAGGATCTTCCTAGACCCAAGAGAAGGAAGAATACCTAGGAGGTCCAAAACTTGAGCAGTGCATCGAAAGGAACTGCTTCAATATCACCTGGACGAGGGGGTGATGACGAAGTAGAAGAGACAAAGAGAAAATAAGACCAATAGAAGAAAGGAAAAGTAACACCGCCTAGGGACCTCGTTGATGAGGCTGATCACCTAAAGAAAAGGAAGGTTTCTCCCATGAAACCCACTTCCCGAAATAAATCTTGAGAAACCTTGACTAAGATGCAGACTATGCTCACTATAGATGACTTCGATTTTATCATCATAGTTGTAGTAGATGCCTCAGAGGATATCTTGCAGAAACATGAATCCAAGAAATAGGATATGTATGATAGAATTGAGGTTGAACTGAGAGGGGTAAAACAGGACCTTCGGTCCAACCACACAGTATACACTGTGCCCCTTCCATCAGAAGCACTTGATTTGGGAGATACGTTTTCCCAACTCCACAGACTAGCTAATGCGATCGAAGCTCACCTTCGTTGTGCACAGGAAGAAACTGAATAGGCCACAGAGGCTCTAAAGAAAGTACAAAAAGTAGTCATAGAGAAACACCGAGTTGCGCAAAAAAAGAATGCTTCCCTCCAAACTAAGTTTGAACAAGAGAAAGCATAGATCCAGTAAGAGAAAGAGCAGTTTATCACACCACAGATGGGAGTAAAAGAAACAGTCAATAGAGAACTTCGCTCTGTGACAGGTTTAGAACAAAAGGATGAAGACCCAGTGGAACATCAAGTAGAGAAGCTTGCGGAAGTTATCCAACAACTTCAATATATAATCATAGACCTCGAGCTATGAATAGTGCCAAGTACCTTGTAGGATGTGCAAGATTAATGAGAATCCACTACCTAGAGCGTAGACAAGAAGATCAAAGCATTCACTCTAGAATGAAAACAATTAAGTGATCACACCGTAGAGAATTATGAGTGACTCACTGAATATACTGAGCTAAATCTACTCAAGTCACAGTTATAGGAGTCAAAGCAACAAGAAACAACAATACAGGTGTAGTTAAGGCTCCTGTCAGTAGTTGAAAGGATGAAGCAATCCCAAGAACAATGCACTACTCAACAGGAGGTCCACATCATTCAGACCAAAGTCATGGAAGTGACTCAAAGGCTCCAACCAGTCTAGGATGAATTTTTCCAATTTTTTGACGAGATTGAAGGCTGAGGCATAGAGTTGGAACAAGTAGTCGCTGCAGTCAAACAACGTTTAGAGGGTCTTGTCAATGAAGCAGTCATCCAAGAGTTCGTTGAGCAGGAGGACATAGTGAAAAAATAGGTCGAAGCAGCTCAAGCCAAGCTCGAGGATTTTTAAGCACAAATACCCATACTAGAGTGACTCGAGACGAGTCACAGGTGAGTATTGGGGGCCTGTTAGCCCTTGACCAAGTATGAGGATCCTTGGTTATGTTTGACCTATTTTTGGGACTTTAATAGGCTGTCAAAGACAGAGCGCAAGTTGAAGCAGAGATCCCTAGATCTTGGCCCCTTTTTAGGGATTTTTGGGTTTTGGGCTTATGTAACGAGAATGGGGATGTTGACCCATGGGTTTACCCATGTTTAGGCCCATTTTTTAATGTATAAATAAGTACCTAGGAAATATAAGAAGAGGTCTGTGTGCTAAGTGCTAAGTGTTAATTGCTAAGTGCAAGTGGTAACTGTAATTGCTTTGTGCATACTGTGTGAGGATTGTAGAGCTACATGTAAGTGATTGTAAGAGACTATGGAAGGCTTTGTGTTGTAACTCAAGGAAAGAGAACATAGTAAGGTGTGTAGATATCATGTCCTCTACGGAGTAAGATCTCAAGGCTTTGTGCATGTAGTTGATTGACTGAAGATAATAAAAGAGAAGAAGAGTTGGTGGATGTAGCGCCAGGGTGGGGGTGAACCTTGTATATCCTACGTTTTGGTTGTTATGTGATTTATGGTTGTTCTATTGTCTATGTCATTGGATGCTTAGTGCATGGATGTATGTTGAGAAGGATCTAATATGGTATCTTAGTACTGAATAATGTGAATGAATGCTACATCTGATCTATGTTGATATGATTATTACTTGAATCTATTGCATCTATATAAGTACTACAATGATATGTTTTTAGGGTTTAGTTGCACTATAAAATAAGGTTGAATATTAATGAACTGTAATTGCTAAGTGATATGTTAAGGTTTAGTAATCACAAATATGTGTCCTAGCTAAGGTTTGAGACACTAGAGTCATGCAACCACCCCTACCACTACCTCGGGTGATACTTCATCTGCTTCGCAGGTGTTGCCGAAAGGGCCAGTAGTTAGTGTTTTGTTGGTGTGTTGTTGTAGCGTTGAACCCTAAGTCTGCCCCTATTCTAACACTTATTGCCTACACAGATGTAGATTGGGCTGGTTGTATTTATGACCGACGAAGCACTAGTGGAGAAACGTTCTACTTGGGTGAGTGTTTAGTATCATGGATAAGAAATAAACAATCATCGATATCTTTATCTACAACCAGAGTAGAGTATATTGCAACTACAACATGTTGTACACAGGTTCTTTGGATGAGAAAAACTATGATAGATATAAAGGTTGAGCATGATGATCCCATTCCAATCTATTGTGATAATATAAGTGCCAATAGTAGCGCAAAGAACCCGATGATTCACTCCAAGACGAAGAACATTCCAATAAAGTATCACTTTCTATGGGAACAAGTTACAGAAAAGAACACTAGAGTTGAGTATGTGGGCACAAAAGAACAAGTGGAAGACATCTTTACAAAACCACTTCCACAGGAAGAATTTGAGTATCTTCGCCAGAGACTCAGAGTTATTTATACTTCAAAACGAATGCTTTTGAATGCTTATCTTATATGTCTTAGATGTACATGAGGAAACACCATAAAGAGGATAGTTCAGTTAGGGGGAGAAACCCTAGATGGAAAGATACATTTGCCATTGATTGCAAAAGGGGAGATATTTATTAGATGC
>ML853393.1:14954-29651 GCA_009831015.1 Picea engelmannii
GAGTTAAGAGCTGGAACAACATATGTCCTATACAAACCAGTAGTCCATGCATCTAGGCCTCTAATATTTTCAGGAGCTTGAGCTTACGACGATTCCAATTTTAGAGTTTTTTTTATTGAACCAAATAAGTCCATATATAATATAACAATGATAGATTCTTGTATGGTATTCTAGCAAAAGTATCATGACCTTAATGAGTGTTCTGTTTTGAAGGAGGCTGTGACTTACACAGCTAAGAAATTGGACAGTGTGTGTCATTTTTTGGGTTATCGATCTTGTGTCTCTTTACCATGAAATTTTGATTGTAACTATGCATTTGTAAGTGCAGTTTACCATTGTAATTACACAGGCCATTCAAATGTGTTTATAATATAGTGATCTAATAAAATTGGAAGCTAATCAGGAGTTTTAGAGTAATGTGTACCTTGAACAAGTTGGTGCTCTTTTCTTGCAGTCTCTAGGTCAATTATCATTCTTTCTTGTCATGCATTCGCTGAATGGTTACATGGCTACAGTCACAAACTTGAGTCACCCAGTTTCCAAGTGGAGGTGTCATGTGGGGCAGTTCCATTCACTGTATGTCACACTATCTTTCAGATTAGACACATTAATCTTTCCTTTTATATAGACTGTTCTTTGTTAGCATAGTCCCGAAATAGGCTTCTCTCCAAAATTTTCTAGAACTAATATTTTTTGTTATGCATTGTTCAATTGCCTTAGTCTATGCTTGTTTTGGTGCATACAGGCCATGTTGACCATTGACAAGTGACCTAAAGAATGTAATGTCGTTATACCTGGAGAGCTTGCTATCCATTCAGAAAAGATCAATCTTAAGGGGAAGACAATTAGGTATGGCCACACTCTCTAGCCTTCTATCCCTTATTTTGGGAAAAATGCATTTGATATTTCACTACTAAACGATAAAAATCCAGATCAAGAATGATACATCATGATGCCAAAATACAATCACATACTAGGTTCACCCTCCCTACATAAGCAAGGAGAGCTAGTGTGTCCACTTTGGCTTTGATTAAGTGAAAGATTCACCAAGACTTTAAAGGTTTAATAATTAAGTGAAAGATTCGCCAAGATTTTACAAGATTTTATAATTCAGTGAAAGATTTTCCAAGTTTTTACAAGATTTTATAATTCAGTGAAAGATTCGCCAAGATTTTACAAGATTATACAATCGACTAAAAGATTTGCCAAAAAATTATATATACATATTATATTATTGATAAAATAGCCTTCAATTTTTCCTATGTATCACGGGGATTCGCCCAATTATTATACATATAAATTTAGGGGGGGTTCTTAAAATCACCACTGCTGAGTAGGCTATCTCTCTTGAGCTTTGACAATGAGTTAACCTCGTCCCTGGTGCACACCTACGCACTGCGTGCGACTCTGTGCTAATCCTCCTGAGCTTACGTTGTCCCTATTTTTCCATCGCTGCATACTCTGATCTTGCCATCAATGACAAGCACACCTGCCTGTAAACATGCCAACAATTACAATACTCCCAGTGAAGTTGAATGTTCTCTTAGAATTGAAGAAGAGGATATAGAATAAATTTGTATAGAATTTGCAAATGATGAAGAAGAAGTTTTGTTGAAACTGAAAGATAAAGTTTCATCTGAATTGAATGATGTTAGCTATGAAATAGGAAATAATTCAACTTCTTTTGAGTATCTTGAAAAATACACTAAGGAAATCCTAGAAAAGTACCCTAGGCATACCATGGCACTAAATAAAATACTCATGAAGCAAGAAGAAGAGATCAAGAAACTAAAGAATGATATAACTAGTCAAGTTGAAAAAAATAAGAAGGTAGATGATGAACTTAGCAAAAGCCTTGAAGATATTAAAATCAATGTAAATTTAAGGACTCAACCTGAAGAAACCAAAAGGGTAGAGGAACTATTACATAATCAAGTAAATGAAAAGGAAGAGTCATGCCATAAGTTGGAAGCTAAAGTTGTTGATCTCAGAAAGAAAGTAGAGAAGTCAAATACTCATGTCAATTTCATGAACACTTCAACAATATTGAATGAAATCTTGGATAGTCAAAGATCACCAAATGATAAATCAAGTCTAGGACATAACAAGGAAGATACACACCTTGAAGCTAGCACTTCTAAGAAGCATGATGTAAGTTATTCATTCTCAAAAGGTGTAAGAAAATCTGCAAGTCAAGTACCTCACAAAGAAAGGAAACTCTCAAATGAAAAAATCAAGGAAGACATCAAGAAGTCATCTTTACACCCCAAAGAAAATTCATAAGAGAAACACCTTCAAGGTGGACACCAAAGCAAAGATATGAATTTTTTTTTCATGGTAACTGCTTCTCATGTAATGAATATGGTCACAAAGCTTTGGATTGCAAAACTTCTGCAAGGAAATATGTTGGAAGGTTCCATAACACCCTAAGATGTTGGATATGTAATCAAGTGGGACACATTGCTTCTCATTGTCACATCATGAGATGTTACAACTAAAGTGGGTTTGGCCAAAAAGCTATGGATTGCTGGAATATAAGGAGACAGTCCATGAGGAATGCTTCATATGAAATGGAAATAAGAGCATGGAAGAGAGACAATGTTGAAAGGATGGAAGTTGAAAGAACAAGCACTCAGAGAATAGGATACTCTTTGTGGGATAAATAATCAAGATTTTTTCACTCTTTCTAAAGCATACGTGGGCTCTTGTGGGAGAAGTCATATACATACGTGAGGTGACCTATATAAGGGTCACATATATATGTGATATGTTCATGGAACATGTCTTGTACCTGTGGAAAAATCCTCAAGAAGAGGATTGTATAGATGAGTTGCAACATGGTTTGATGGTATAACTATTTTTTGCAAGGTCTCACATGGTGTTTTGTAGGTTTTCATGATTATATGCTTGCATGTGTGTTTGATGTATGTATGATGATGACATATGGTTTAGTATTGAAGCTTATCTATCTTGGATGCATGGTACAAACTTTAGTGTGTGGAGTGATGCATTCCTGATAAGGTATACTGTTAGTTATGTTCTCAGTGATGTTATGGCACCGTGTCTATGAGATATATCATGATGATGTGATGCTAATGAGGGACACTCTTAGTAAATGATTAGAGGTACTATTGGTGGCTTGATACTTGTTGTGGTGAATTCTTTTTGAGGTAGATATGTTATAGTACATGGCTGGTACATATGTGAGATCCATTGATATATCTTATGATGTATTGTTATAGGTATATTTGTTGGATGTATTGGTGCATGCATTTGGCATGTGGTTGAGCTACTTATTGGGACATATATTTGATGAGTTGATAAGGTGGTTATGTTGTACATCATTGATGAGTTATATCTTGATATATAATTGATGCATGATTGTTACATACTTGGTACATTGGTTGAGGCACTTACTAGTAGTATGATTGGCACATGGTTTATGGTTGATATAAAATACATGTATGGGAACACATCTTGATTGTGGTTCATCTTGTTGAATTTTGGTGAATGGTTTATGCACTTACTTTGGTACATGATGTATAGGATATTCTTGGTTGATATATTGATGGCTGAGATACATGGTTGTGGCACTTGGTTAATGGAGGCATATCATGTGTGATATGAAACTTGTTTGAGGCACATGGTTGGCATGTTGGTAGAGGCATATGGTTGGTACACAGTTGGAAAATGTTCTTGTAATATAGTTGATACACTCCATTGATGATATCTTATGGTATATTTTATGGTATTACTGTACATGGGTGTTGTGCATGGTTGGCACATAGTATGGCACATGATGTACATGGTTTATGTTTTGTTCATTATTATATATTCATTCTTGACATATATTTTACTTCATGATGTATGGTATGGAACGAGTTTGATGCATGGACAGGTCCAAGGATAATCATAGGAAGAGAATATCATTATTGAGCAGTTGATCTATGTTTCGGTTGAGCAGTAAGATTTGCAACAAAAGCAGATTGTAGTGGTAGCATATTGTTCATCTTGTAGAGAAGATAGGGGGTGAAATACCCATAAGGGGGAGTTATTATTCTTCCCATGATTGGTTGTAGTAGAATGATTCCAGGAGGAGATATGATTGGCATCCATGACATCAACATTGTATCAGAGTACTATCCATTTTCCAAAGGGGGAGAGATTATTCGGAGGAAGCTCAAAGGCATCTAGACAGGGGGAGCAGCCCCAAGGAGAGTTCAAGCAAGGGGAGCAACCCCAAGGAGAGAACTACCCTTTGCCATTGATTTCAAAGGGGGAGAGATAATCACATTGATGTGGTGATATAAACATTTATGAGGAGTGATGATCATAGGGGGATCATGAGCATTTCCATGTCCAAGTGTTGTCATTAATGATTGGTGTTGACATCAATGTTGGTGTTGCCATCAATGCCAAAGGGGGAGATTGTTGTACTATGTTGTCATTGATGTCAAAGGATTGATTTCAAAGGGTTGATGTCAAGTATTGTCATAGTGATGTGTTTGTATCATTGATATATTTATGATTGGTTATATGGTCATTGATGTAATTTTTTTCAAAGGGTTGATGTCAAGTGGTGTCATAATGATGTGTTGATATTAAAGGGAGTTGTATCATTGATGTCATGTCATGGTTGATAAGGAGAACCAAATGGATAAACTCAAAAGTGGTCCCATTATGGTGAAATACCTCAAGGGAAGATGCTCTTGAATACAGTTCTCAAAGTGGTCCCCTTATGGTGAAATCCCTCACGGGAAGACTCTTTGTGAAGTCTAAATGGTTAGGTGGTTTAATAGCTAAAAAATGTGGTTAGGGAACCCAAGTTTTACTGAGAAATAATGTAATGAATATTAGTGAATTCATAGGAGAAACTATTCCATATGGATAATATATGTCATTCCATTTCCGGTGATATGTGGAACGTCACATAACTCCTCACGGTTAGTGAGATATGGCTTTGTGAAGTTGGAGGACCCCCAAGAGTATTCTAGAAGCCCCTAGAAGTTCAAAGAATTCAAATTATTCTAGAATATCCTAGAAAAAGTTGAACAGTCAAAGTGGTTAGTCATGGGTTAAGTGGTTGCAACAAGAAAACAATTAAAAATAAATTAGTTGCAACTAGAAGTTGAGATTTTTCTAAGTGGACAAAGTGGTTAAGTGGAGAAAGTGGCTAAGTGGAGAAAGTGGTTAAGTGTATAATTCTAGAGGAAGCTACTTGGAGAGTATAAATAAGAGATAAAGGGTCTCCCATTAGTATCCATTGATCATATTGAATATTTACAAGTGATTGAGGTAACCAAAGGAAATCTGAGGTGAATTTCAAAGGGAAGATGAAGTAAAGAAGGCCAAAATTCAAGGGAGGATAAAGTATTTTGATGATGCTTTCTAAGGTATGTTATTTAGAGGTCATCTCATCAATTTCGTAATAATTTGTTTTCAAGAATTATTCATATAGTGGAATCTGGAGGATGTTGAGACAACATATCCAAGTAATTGTGATAAACATTTCATATTTTGGGTCATTGTATTTTTGGAGTTACACTCTGTGGAAGATAGGGTTTGTGGCCAGTCCTAAACTAGTCTAAAACACGTGTTTCAGGTAAAAACGTCATAAATTATTCTTAACTGATCCAAATTCAGTGATACCAAACTAATTTGTTACAAAATAGTCTGTAGTATGTTGTGTACCATTTTCATATCCATACAAAAAAATATTTCGTGTGTGGTGTTGGCCCTTGGTTATGAAAGGGAGTGAAGATCAAGGAAGAAAAGGAAAAATACGAACTGCGCGGAAGACACAGTGACTGTTACTGGGTCGAAGTAAGAAAAAGAGCAAAAAAGATGGAGTGAAGCTCGAGAAAGAAATCCGTTGGATGAGGAGATAGAGGATGATAGATCAGCAAGGAAGAAATATCATGGACAACTCAGCAAGTGGAAAAATCCACTGTTAGATGCTTTGGAGCACCGCACGAGAAGGAAGGAAAGAAAGGCTAGCGAAGCTCTGAAAACGCGGGTCAAGTTGACCTAGGGTTTAGAAACATAGAGTTTTGGACACCTAGGTTTCAACCTAAGGATGTTGGTGAGATATTGTAATGTATAAATAAAGGTCAAGAGGACTTGGGTTGGGTTGTTGTCATTATTACTAGACTCGATCTAGTTGTTGTTGGTATGTTGTGAGAGAATATTGTTGTGTGAGAGAGAAGTGCTAAGTGGGAGAGCCTTCTGGTATTGTAAGATCTTCAGCTGGGTGCGAAGATCAACTCTGTAGCTGGGTGCGTAGGAAGGGGGAGAGATAGAGAGAAGAGAGAGATTTGCTGGTTAAGAGCACATATCAGAACTGTATGATTTCAGATTAATATATCATAAAGCAAAATTCTGTGGGAGAGAGGGTGAACCACGTGTATCTGTCTTGTGTGTGTGATTGATGTTGTGTTATTTTGCCTTGATATATTGTTATTGCATTGTTGTGATAGATCTGATAGGTGTATGGAGTATATCTAAGTTGATAAGTGATATATGCATGCTGTATTGTTCTGGTATTGGATCCACTTGATATTCCCCTTGGTTGTAGCACTTATGTCCTGCAACCCCCCCATAGCTTCTTCGGGTGAGATTGCATCTACTTCACAGGTGTAGCCGAAAGGGCCAATAGTTAGGGCTTGTTGGTGTGCTCTTGGAGTTGAACCTTGGGTCTGCCCCTATGCCAACAAATGGTTCTATTGCTAGGACAAGAATCTTCTTGAGGGAATGCCAAGGTGGTTCCCATCAAAGAAAAAGATTCAAAAGTGGATAGAGGATCAAGAAAAGGACTTCGCTGAAGCCCATAAAAAGAAC
The DNA here is from genome assembly GCA_009831015.1 of Picea engelmannii. NCBI lineage: Eukaryota > Viridiplantae > Streptophyta > Pinopsida > Pinales > Pinaceae > Picea > Picea engelmannii. The sequence goes on from ML853393.1 coordinate 21,792, forward strand.
CCTAATTTGAGTATAGAGGATTGGTTGGAGAGACATATTTTTACTGATATACACGAGATATTATTTGGAGGAATCCATCAGGAACTATATGAGTGGTTAGCCAGGTTGGCAGATACCTAGTTTGAGGTCAAATCTAGACCTCCTCTAGTTTGGATGTTGGCGTTGATCCAGAAGGTCAAGAGAATTGATAACGTCGTGTCAAGAGAAGTGGATCATTGGTTCGATAGCACCATTGGAGGCTACATCACCAAGTTTTTTGTTGACAGAGTAGAATCGTATAGCTAAGACGAGAGATATTTTTTCAAGGAATCTAGAGGAAAATTTTTACACTTTCTGAAGTTGAGAATCAATATGTTGTTGCATGAGAAGAACATATTGAAGATATAGTATATTGGTCGAATCTGAAAGGGCCAATGTTCAAAAATTCAGACAGTGACAATGACACAGAGGCTGGACATACGCACAGTGGGAGAGTGTTCAAAGAAGTTCATCTTGCGAACCTGTTCAAGTAGAACTACAAAGATGAGGGTGTATACAGTGGAGAAGAAGTAGATTTGATGGACGAAGAGCATTCAGAACCTGCTAGGACAGAGGAAGGAAAAGCTGAAGAACTTTGCAGGGACGAGCCAGAAACTTCAGGAACTACGTAGACCGTTGAAGTAAGTTCTATTATCCCTCCTGTTGATTCAGTAGTATTAAGAAATCAAAGTAATCCAAGCCAATATAGTATCTAGAGTACTGTCACTGGTAGTCCACCACATACTCAGTCAGGGACCCTAGGAAGATCTATGGCAGATGAGATGAGATTCCCCATCTTTAGGGGAGATGGATCTGAAGATCCTGACCATCACTGGTTCCTATGTGAATCCATATGGAATATTAAGAATGTCATTGATGAAGCAATTAAAAGAACCCAGTTTAGTACTACCCTAAGAGATCACGCACTAAGCTGGTACATGAAGATTTTCCAAGGACTTGCACAGCCTAAGCCACTGAATGAGATCAAGAATGTGTTGATTTCGGAATTTAAGAAACCTAAGTCAGAGCCCCAATGTATTACAGAACTAAAGGAGATTAAGTAGAAGGTATCCAAGCTAGTTTGGGAGTTTGATCATAGATTCAAGACCCTAACATGTCGATTGAATTTTCATATTCCAGATGAGCAGAACAAGGAATGGTTCATTGCTGCCCTCTTACCACACATCGGAGTTCCTTTGATGCAACAGAAGATTTCTTCATAGGATGAGGCATTAGAGATCACCATGAAGTTATAATCAACCTCTATGGGAGAATCCATCTCAGGTATGAGTCATATCTTGAGTCAGTTGACTAGTTTGTCTTTGTAGGTCAAAGATATGAAGAAAGACAAGGGAAAAGATAAAAGAGAAGACATCTGGTGTGTCAGATATAGATCAGAAGGCCATGATAAGGAGCATTACCCTCTATTCCATGAATACTTGGCCTTTGGAGCCCCGATCCCTTTGAATCAAGTCACCTTACCCCGGTGTGAGGTATGCAGAAATAGACATCACCCTGATGAGTGCTATTACATGAAAAAATATGTTCAGACACCCACAAATTTGTATTGCATGTTATGTAAGTCCATGGGACATGATGATAGGGATTGTAGGGATTATGATCTCATGCATGAAATGTCAAGAGACATATACAAGATTCAAGGTGAACTATAACAAGAATGAAACTCTACGCAGTACAACTCCCTTGAGAGAGGAAACTTCAATCCTTGCGGTGGATTCATAGGAAGAGGATGAGGAGGAGGTATGGGTCGAGGCCGAGGACAGGTCATCTGTTATAACTATGCACAACCAAGACACTTAGCAAGGGACTGTTAGAACCCTTGCACTACTTACAACTACTGCAACTGCTTCGAGCATGTTATTTAAGAATGTCCAACATTGCTGGTTAAACTTCAAGAGAAATGAGGACCTCAGCAAAATCCGCAGATACAATTGATCAAAGATGAACCTCGCGGAGAAGACCCTAGAGTCCCTGTTATTACTAGAGGAGGTACTGCTATAGGAGATGACATAATGACCCAAGGGAAGACTACAAAAGATTCAGGAATTAGGAAAGCTACAGAGAAGACCCAAACCTTTGATGCAAAGAAAGAAAGACAAATATTTGAGGAAGAAAGAAAAGAGTTCAAAGGAGACTGAGGTTCTTCATTAGAAACAAGATCAGAATTAAGAGAGTATTGAATTCCTTAGGCATTTGATCAATCTGCTTCACCAAGAGAAGGAAAAGAGGTAAGCAAGCTCATGGAATTTCTATATACTTGTGTTAATTTGATTCAGGATGAGAGCGTTGTCCAAGAACTACAAAATTTAATCAGAAAATATGAGCTAGAAAATATAGACCCATTACTGAATAGGGAAGTACACCAAATTGGTAAGAAGAGAAGGACCATTAAGGAATTACATTTGAATGCTCAAATAGGTGAATATGATATAGATTATGTAGTCCTTGACTTAGGGTCGGAGGTCAATGTCATGACAAAGAAAACCTAGGCACTGATGGGAAAACCAAAGTTTATCTATTCGCCTATCAGGCTTAGGATGGCCAATCAACAAGATGTAAGTCCATTTGGCAGACTGGATCATGTCCTTGTGGACATTGATGGAGTAAGAACATTTGCAGATTTTGAGGTAATTGAGATAGTTGATGACAAATTCCCTTATCCCGTGCTGTTAGGAATTGATTGGGCCTTAAATAATTCCACTGTGGTTGATTTAAAGAAGAGACATATGACTTTTGAAAAATATGGCCTTAGGGTCATTTCACCCTTAGATCCAAATGGAGGTTAGCGATACACAGAGCCTATTAGAGAAGAAGACCGCACATATGAACTGGAAAATATATACAAATTAACAACTAGACAACAAGATTAAATTAATCCTACGGCCGATGGAAACTTAAGTTGGCGAAGTGACAACGTATGCTCATCAGACTCAAAAGAAGCACTGGAGAATTGGAAAAATAAAATGTATGAAGTATCTACAAGAAGATGTGCTAGACTAACCAGATAAGTTCACTGGATCAACACAAAAGTAAGTAACTTACCGACCTTTGATGGTCTAAATCCCTTAGAAACCGTCTTGTCGGACTTTGAAGAGAGTGTGCCAATGCAACAAATACTGTTGGCGATGGATGAGGCCCTGAGAGAAACCCCAACAAGATGGTGGGGAGAACACAAAAGTAACATTATAGATTGGGTACAGTATCATACCTTGATGACAACGCAGTTCTCAGCACAAGTAGAAGGCTGCGAAGTCCGATACACAGGTCGAAGCTTCCCAAAGGACCATGTGCGAAGTTGTGAGGAAGCCTGGAGCAACGTTTCTCAAGAACAATGGGTACAAAAATTCATCAACACACTAGAAACAACACCTATCAACTGGTACCTTCAAGCAGAGCTACGCCTCATCACTACAGATTGGAAAGGTATGACTCAAAATTTTATAACCACCTTCTTATTTGAAAGTCAATATCCTTCAGTAGATCAAGCACTACAAATTTTCAAACAGAAAGTATTTGAGGAGGCCTATAGACTCCCTTTGGAGAAAGATGAGGACGAATGGTCTGTGCCTCTCAAGAAAATGCAAGGATGTTACAACATCAATGCTGACGAAGACAATGATCCGAGGAAGGTGAACATCGCAGAAACATAAGGTCAAAGAGATGTGGAAGGACCAGGAGTTGAGTTACCATTCATTGGGCACCCAATCAAGATTAATAAGGTCAATATTGGAACAGAACAGACACCAAAGCTTGCAAATGTTGGAGATTATTGGGATGCTGCCACTATTGACAAGATTAAAAAATTACTGCATGAATATCAGGACTTGTTTCGAATCAAGTTCACTGATATGAAGGGTATTAAAGGGCCTATGGGAGATATGAGGATCCCTTTGAAGACATATGCTATACCATTTAAATAGAGACCCTACAGTTTGAACCCTAAATATAAGGAGAAAGTGAAGATTGAGCTCGACAGAATGCTGGAAGCAGGGATCATAAAACCCGTCGAAGAGTCAGAATAGATTATCCCTATGGTGGTACAAGACAAGAAGACAGGAGAGATTAGGATTTGCGTAGATCTCAGAAATTTGACTGATGCCTGTTTGCATGATCCCTTCCCTACACCATTCACTGACGAAGTGTTAGATAATGTGGGAGGCTAGGAAGTATATTCTTTTACAGATGGATTTTTAGGATACCATCAGATACAAATTGCCAAGGAAGATCGCCACAAGACCACATTTGCAAGAGAACGAGGGTCTTATCAATATACAGTGATGCCATTTGGATTAGAGAATTCCCCAACCATCTTTTCCAGGGTGGTGGTCGAAGCATTCAAGGATTTTTTGCATAAATTTCTAGAATCATACTTTGATGATTGGACAATTTTTAGTTTATTGAAGAATCATATTGAATTTCTAAGGATAATGGTTGACAAATGCAGGAAGTGTCAAATTGATTTGAATCTGAAGAAGTGCATCTTCTTCTCACCATTTGGAGTGTTGTTAGGTCATATTGTATGCAAGAAAGGGTTGCTGGTAGACCAATCTAAAATTGTCATTATAGTTGATCTGCCACCTCCTACTTCAGTCAAACAGTTGCGCATTGTGTTGGGACACACAGGATATTACAGAAAATTCATCAAAGGATATGCTTAGATCACAACACCTATGGAGAAACTGTTGAAGAAATATTGTTAGCTTAGTTGGATAGCAGAATGCCAGCAGAGCCTCGATACACTAAAACAAAAAATGGTTACTGTGCCCATTCTTGTTTTTCCAGATTGGAGTAAGGAGTTTCATATGCATGTTGATGCATCTTCTATTGCCTTAGGAGAAGTGTTAGCACAACCCGGTGAAGGAGAGATTGATCATGCAATAGATTTTTCTAGCAGGAAGCTATCAATTGTAGAGGTCAACTACACCACCATTGAGCGAGAAGGGTTAGCCATGGCGTACGCATTGCATAAGTTTCACCACTACTTGTTGGGAGGTGAATTTAAAATGTTTATTGATCACTCCTCACTGAAATACCTAGTCAGAAAGCCAGTGTTGGGGGGAAGAATATGCATATGGATTTTGCTATTTCAAGAATATGACTTTGAGATCATAGTAAAGCCAGGGAGAATGAACAAAGGTCCTGACCACTTGTCCACGTTGGAACATGGTGAAGAGACAACTAGTTTGGAGGATGCACTACCGGATGAACAACTACTGGCCATTAGAAAGATCAATGACCACTTCACAGAGATAGTCCAGTTCCTATCAACAAGAATGACACCTAGTGAGTACACAACTCCTCAGAAGAAACAACTAGTAGTGCGCACTGCAAAATTCTCACTTATAGCTGGACATCTATACAAGATGGGACCTAATGAGATATTAATAAGATGTGTTATGGAGGCAGAACAACCATTGATTCTCGCAGAAGCTCATGAAGGCGTCATAGGAGGACATTGCGCAGGGAAAGAAACTGCGTAGAAGGTTCTGAGAGCTGGCCTTTGGTGGCCTACCTTACACAGAGATGCTAAAGACTATTCTAGAGCCTACGACGTAGGCCAAAGAGTTTGGAAACCATCCAAAAGAGATGAAATTTCATTAGCACCACAATTGACCCTACAAGAATTTGAGAAATGGGTCATTGACTTCGTGGGACCTATAAACCCACCAGGAAAGTGTACACGACCAAGGTACATAATTACATCAACAAAATACTTGACCAGATGGGTTGAAGCAAGAGCAGTTAAGGACTATAGTGCAACCACAGCTGTGCACTTAATATTTGATGACATCGTAACCAGGTTTGGATGCCCCAAGATCCTTATGAGTGATCAAGGCACACAGTTCATAAATAAGACTGTTGAAGCCTTGACTGTGGAATTTGCAGTCCTCCATCAGAAGAGCACAACTTACCATCCATAAGAAAATGGGATAGTGGAAGTGTTCAACAAGATATTGGAGACAACACTAACCAATATTTGCAGTGTGAACAGGGATGACTAGGATTTAAGGGAACCAGCAATACTTTGGGCCTATAGAATCACTTGCAAGAAGTTAACAATGTAGACCCCCTTCAAGTTGGTTTATGGTCTCAAAGCTGTTGTTCCAATGGAATACTTGGTGCCAAGCTTAAGAATTGCTTCCTTTACATATACGGATGACACTGGCGTTGTTCAAGAGAGGCTTGCACAGTTGGTCGAATTGGAAGAAGACAAATTTGTTGCAGGATTCCATTAACAAGTATAGAAGGAAAGAGAGAAGGCCTACCATGATAGGCACATCAAGCAGAAGGAATTTAATCAAGGTGATTTGGTACTGGTATACGAGAGTAATTTCATGAAGCATCCTGGGAAGTTCAGAATGAATTGGCTCGGACCATACGAGGTCACTCATGCTACAAAAGGAGGATATGCACAATTGAAGACTTTAAATGGAGAATGGAAGAAAGGATTAGTGAATGGGAGCCGACTGAAGTGGTACTATCACAACCAGTTGCCTCGCATCTCATAGTAGAAGCATAAGGAAAAGGGTCTAGGTACCAGGTGCAGTTGAAACTAGGTACCAGACACAGAAAAGACAGTTTGCACAAGGAGGAAGAGGAGGCATAGAGAAGAATCATATTTGTAGTGCCTCGGGATGAGTCATAGGTGAGTTTTGGGGGCCTATTGTCCCTTGGTTATGGAAGGGAGTGAAGATCAAGGAAGAAAAGGTGAAATGTGAACTGCGTGGAAGACATAGTGACTGTTACTGGGTCAAAGTAAGAAAAAGAGCAGAAAAGATGGAGCAAAGCCTGAGAAAGAAAGTCGTTGGACGAGGAGATTGAGGATGACAGATCAACAAGGAAGAAGGATCATGGGCAACTTAGAAAGTGTAAAAATCCACCGTTAGATGCTTTGGAGCACCGCATGAGAAGGAAGTAAAGACATTCTGGTGAAGCCCAGAAAACGTGGGTCAAGTTGACCTAGGGTTTAGAAACCTAGGGTTTTGGTATCTAGGGTTTTGGACACCTAAGTTTCGACCTAAGGATGTCAGTGAGCTATTGTAATGTATAAATAAAGGTCAAGAGGACTTGGGTTGGGTTGTTTTCATTATTACTAGACTCAATCTAGTTGTTGTTGGTATGTTGTGAGAGATTATTGTTTTGTGAGAGAGAAGTGCTAAGTGGGAGAGCCTTCTGGTATTGTAAGATCTTCAGTTGGGTGCAAAGATCAACCCTCTAGCTGGGTGCATAGGAAGGGGGAGAGATAGAGAGCAGAGAGAGATCTGTTGGTTAAGAGCGCAGATCAGAATTGTATGATTTCATCTTAATTTATCATAAATCACAGTTATGTGGACGTATCCCTAGAGAGAGGGTGAACCACGTATATCTATCTTGTGTGTGTGATTGATGCTGTGTTATTTTTCCTTGATATAGTGTTATTTCATTGTTGTGATAGATATGATAGGTGTATGGAGTATATCTAAGCTGATAAGTGATATATGCATGTTGTATTTTTTTGGTATTGGATCAACTTGATATTCCCCTTGGTTGTAGACACTTATGTCCTGCAACCCCCCCATATCTGCTTCAGGTGAGATTGCATCTGCTTCACAGGTGTAGCCGAAAGGGCCAGTAATTAGGGCTTGTTGGTGTGTTCTTGGAGCTGAACCCTGGGTTTGCCCCTGTGCCAACATGTGGCATCCTCTACAAGTTTTCTCTCTAGAATAATCCAGAATTCAAAAAGGTCTGCTATTTTTTCTATAACTCCTTTTCTAGTAGGTTCGAAGTAGTGAAACCTAGAGGAATTGCAGATAAGACACTGAAGAAAATTATGTACCATTT
>ML853394.1:0-20127 GCA_009831015.1 Picea engelmannii
AGGTATAACATATCTGTCACTATTCTTATCAGATCTATTTGTATCAAACCTTCTTTCATCTATTAGTGCGCTAGTTTTCAAGCTAGGATAGAACTTATCAAACATACCTAGATCCATACTTCAGAAACAAAAATTTACACTTATCTTACTTTTACAGAGTACAAAGATTTCAGATCTAGAATTTTTCTATTATTCTTACCTTTATCAGAGAACATATCTTACAGATCTTACCTCTTTTTTTTCAGATCAGACTTCTTTTCTTGGCACCAATATTCACAACTAAGTAGAGTACTGTGCACCAGAGCGAAAGATCTACGCACAGATCTTTCACAATTTCAGGATGAATCTTTGCACAAAGATTCTTCTTTTTCAGTTCCCAAAAATCACAATTTCAGGTTCCGGCAACGGAACCATTTGTTGGCACATGGGAAGACCTAGGGTTCAATGCTAAAAAAATGCACCAACAAAACCCTAACTACTGGCCCTTTCGGCAACACCTGCGAAGCAGATGAAGTCTCACCCGAGGTAGAGGCAGGGGTGGTTGCATGACTCAAGTGTCTGCAACCTTAGCTGGGACACATATTTGTAATTATAATACTTAACAAAGCACTTAGCATCAATAGTTCATCAATATTCAACCAATAACTACTGCGCAGATAGAACAAAGCATCACATCATTCAATCAGATTTGATGTATTTAAGCACTTTATCATAAACAGGTAGGTTATATCTAGCATATCAAGCACTAAGCATATTCATACAGATCAGATCTAACATTCTCACATATCATTAGCACAAATCATGAGCAGATTTATCTATCTCTATCAAAGCACTTAGCAAGAGAGTCATAAACACATTAAGATAAGCACAAAGAATAACAACATAGTTTTTACGTGGTTCACCCCCACCCTAGGGCCACGCCCACAAACTCTTCTTCTTTATTTTCTTCAGTCAATCAATTACTAACATAGAGCCTCAAAACCCTTACTCCGCACTGGACACAAGATTTGCGCAGCTTGCTAGATCCTTCTTCCTTGCGTTCCAACACTAAGCCTTCCATAATATTGCTACAATGAATTGCACTTAACTCTACAAGTCTCACACAGTATGCACAAAGACTTATAATTCTTGATCACACAGATCCAACTCTTGTAAGTTAGCCTACTTGCATACTAACATCACATAGATGCCTTCGTTCTCTCTTGTCCCCTCCATTACATTGCCTATACATCTATTTATACATACAAAATAGGCCTAAACATGGGTAAACCCATGGTCCAACATCCCATTCCCGTTACATATTCTCACATCCCAAAAAGGACACAAAAAGGGGCCGAGATCCCGCGATCTATGCTTCATCTTGCGCTCCTCCTTCGACAGGCTGTCGAAGTCCAAAAATAGGTGAAACTTGACCAGATATCAAAACAACCTGGTCAAGGGCCAATAATGACGAAAGAAGGAGGAAATCCATCTTGCACTCATTGCAAGAAAAGTAGTCATGATGATGAACACTGTTGGAAACTGGATCCAGAGAAGAAACTGAAATAGTTCGGTGGAAAGGGGAAGACAAAAACCATTGCTACAGTGCAACAAGATCTTGGTTCCGATTTAGGAGATGAAGGAAAGATCACAATGGTTGGAGTACAAGGTAAATATTCCCTTCATGCTAGTTCAAGTTCCAATAATGAATCTCATGATGATGAATGAAAGAGGAATTAATTATTTCACATAAGAGTTGTATCTAAACACACTAAGATTAATACATTATTTGATCAGGGTTCCCAAGTAAACTTAATATATGAATCACTTGTCAAGAAGATGGGTCTTGAAACGAAACCACATCTGAAGCCTTATCCTCTTGGTTGGGTATGTGATAAAGTAAAACTTAATGTCACCAAACAATGTAGGGTCATATTTGCTATTTCTTCAAAGTTGATTGATGAAGTGGATTTGGATGTTGTACCACTTGATATATGTGGAATAGTGTGGGGAAGTCCTTATCTTTATGATAGAAAATCAATCTTCTTTCGTCATGAGAACAAATACCACTTTACTAAGGGGGGAGTGGAATATATTGTTAGAGCTCATAGCATGAGGGTAAATACAACACTTGTTAGTGTAGGGAAAATGAAAAGACTCATAAACACTAATAAGATATATGTACTCATGGTCATAAGAGAAATATGTGAGAACATCCGATGCTTTCCAAGGATGTGATCCTTCTCATAAAAAGGAATTTATTGATATTGTTTCTAAGTATGATGATATTTTTCAGGAACTAGATGGATTACCTCCTAAGAGGGAAATCCAACATGATATACATCTTCAACAATATTCTCCTCTTCCTAATGTGGGCATGTACATGATGTCAGTTGTGGAGATGACAAAGATCAAGAAGCAGGTACAGGTCTTCTTATATCAAAGGGTCATCATGCCCAATTCATATCCTTGTGGTTATATGATTGTGATGGTGCCAAAGAAAGATGGAACATGGCGAATGTGTGTCGATTACCGGGACTTAAATAAAAACATGGTGAAAAATCGATACCCTCTTCCTCATATAGATGATTTACTTGATTAGTTGAAGAATGTTGTTTATTTCACTAAGTTGGATTTGTGCAGTGGATACCATCAAATCAGGGTCACAGAACATGATGCATGGAAAACTTCCTTTAAAACCAAAGAAGGATTGTTTGAGTGGTTATTTATGCCATTTGGGATTTGTAATCCTTCGACAACTTTCATGAATGTGATGAATGATGTATTCAGGCCTTTCCTAGATGACTTTGTGATTTTGTATTTAGATGACATTATTATTTTTATCGGGACTTGGGATGAACATGTGAGGCATGTAAAGAAAGTATTGGATACTTTCCAAAGGGAAAAGTTGTATGTAAAATTTTCTAAATGTGAATTTGGCAAGACTGCACTTGTGTACTTAGGTCATATTGTAGGAGGAGGACAATTAAAAATTGACCCTTCCAAAATTGATGCAATTGTAAATTGGCTTGAGCCGAAAAGTGTAACTAAGGTCCAAAGCTTTTTAGGTGCATTCCATTATTGGAGGAGGTTCATTTCAAACTTCTCCTTTATAGAAATTCCTTTTCATGCCTTAACCAGTGTGAAGAAAACTTTTCAGTGGGAAGGAAAATAACAAAAATATTTCGACACTTTGAAGGAGAATATCAATACTGCACCAATATTAGCATGGACGAATCTTCAAAAACCTTTTGAGATCGAGACAAATGCCATGGGATATGCCATGGGTGCAGTATTGATGAAATATCGTAAGCCTATCTGTTACAACTCTGAAACTTTTAACCAAGTTGTTGTTAACTATCCTACATATGATAAAGAGTTTTATGCATTAGTTCAAAGTGTAAATAAATGGAAGCACTACTTGTCAGGGAAGGAAACAATCATACATACATATCACCAACCCTTACAATATCTCCGATCATAGACCAAATTGCAACAATATTGACACTACAGATGGATGAGTTTTCTACAACAATTTCATTTGCTAATCAAGTAAAAAAAGGGTACAAGTAACAAGGTAACTGATATGTTTTCTAGACCTCCTATTTTTGCTTCTATTATTTTGAAGAATACTTCTTTATCTCGTGATAGCTATGTAGAACAATATGCCATCGATGAAGATTTTAAAGAAGTACATGATAAGCTAACCCATGGTGCATAGGTAGAGAATTATTGTCTGCAGGGAAAACTACTCTACCATCTTGAAAAGCTATGTATTCCTACAATTGAAGGAGTCCATGTAATACGAGAAGCACACAATTCTCTTGTGTCTAGGCATTTTGGGGTAGGAAAACTATGGCTCATTTGCAGAGGTTTTGTTACTGGCCTCAAATGAAAGAAATTGTAACTAAATATGTAAAGGGGTGTGTGATGTGTTTCACTTGTAATCCCACTAATAGAAAATCGGGGCTATACTCACGACTTCCTATTCCATCCCATCCATGGGAAAGCATCTCCATGGATTTTGTAGGGGGTTTACCAATGACCAAAGGGGGTCATGACTATTTGTATGTTGTAGTGGATAGGTTCAACAAGATGTGTATATTGATGCCATGTAAAAAGTAGATCACTACTGAGCATACTCCTAATATCTTCTTTCAGTATGTTTGGGTTCACTTTCGGTTACCCACATCCATTGTATCAGATCAAGATACTCAATTCCTTGGGGATTTTTGGATTAGCTTGTACAAAATGATGGAAACCAAATTGAAGAGGAGCACTGGTTTCCATCCACTGACCAACGGAAAGACAAAGGTGGTAAACAAAACAATGGTACTTTTGATTCAAGGCTACTGTAGCAAGCATCCCAATTTATGGGATGAACAAATACCCTATGTACAATATGCTTATAATCGAGCTTTACATTCCTCCACTCAATGTTCACCTTTTGAGACATGTTTTGGGTACCTACCCAAGGTTCCTTTGGAATTTATGTATGGGAGAGATGCCGATGTGAATGAAGAATGAACAGAGAATAGATCCTAGAAGTTCATCCAGAGGATCCAGTAGGTACACTAGGCAGTCAGAGAACAATTGGAGAAAATTCAAGCACAGTATAAAGCTCGACATGAAAAACACATGGTTGATCACCAGTTCCAGGTTGGAGACCGATTATGGATTCACATCAATAAGGAGATATTGAAGGGTGAAGGCAAGAAATTCAAGCCCATTCATTATGGACCCTTTACTATCTTGGAGAAAAGTGGTACTAATGATTTTCGTCTAGATCTTCCACCTTATATGAAGTTTTACTCAATTGTGAACGTCGAGAAATTGAAAATCTTTTAGCCTCCCATGATCATGGATCAGGATGAGAAAGTTTCAATACCTTCGGTTGATGAGTTTGGACCTGATTACTTGGATGAGTTATAAGAAGATATCATCCTGGACAAAAGGACGAGGACTTCATGCAGGGGTGATGTTGATTATCTTCGAGTAGGCTTAAATGGCACAATCCAAGCAAGGCAAAGTGGATTGATAAGGATAAAGTGAGGGGACTCTTCCCTCACTTACCTATTGATTGATGAAATATTTTTGTGGTCCAAAAAGCTCTCAGTGGGAAGGCGTGATGCAAAAACAATCCAGAGAAGGCTAAGAACAACTAAGAACTTGCATATGCAACTCAGGATGCTCAGAATGGCCTCAAAAGATAGAGAAAGGGAAAAACTTTAAATTTCCCAAAGCTTAGTGAAAATTAAATTATCGCGAAGAGTGCGTCACAAGATTTCTAACGACAGAAATGGATCGTCAAAACGAGTTACGAATTGAAAGATATTTGCAGTCAAAGTTTGGTCAACCTAGCCCAGTCAACAGGGGATGAGTCAACATCCATACTACTGAAGTCGGAATCTATATGGATGACTTCAGAATCCATACAAAACACGTGGCAGGAGAATATGGTGACATGTGTCATGCTGATGTGGCAGTACTAGAGGTTGCCACGTGTCACCCAGTTTTGGCACTTTTGGACCGATTCGTGGACCAATAGGATTATGCCACATGGTAGTCTATACAGTCTGTATGATGACATGGCACAGTGACATGGCATGATGATGTCACACTGACATGGAAAAGGATGATGTGGCCCAATCAGGGGATTCCACGTGGCAGGAGGAAAAAGCACATTGACAGCTCGTGTGACCAAATTAAATTTTTTTTTTTTTAAAGATTGGTGGGTCTGCCAAATCTGTCAGACCATGCCAAACTTTGCCACATTCTAACTGTTGGGATCATGTATAGTGCCACTGCCAAAATTGGTGGGGACACTTGTTATATTAATACATATATTATAAAAAAACAAACTGAAAAGGGGGAGGTCCGCGAGTTTGACCCCGAGACCTCCTCCCCATACAACGCCTTCATATTCATGCCCAAACCAATAGGCCAATGGCCTATGTTGGTATCAACACATGTGAAAATTTCTTAAATGTTGAGTTCACCCAGACAAGGGGAAGGGGCACATGTACGGTACGACCTTGGGCATGCTTTTTAATGTAGTCCAACCATTAATTGCAGGTTGCAGAGGGGCACAAAAATTGAGATGAATTTCTTATTGGGCTTGGGAGTGCCAGAGTCAGATTGAGGCATGGAGATAATCATTTTTAGGTAATTCGACACCATGAATTCAGTGGTGCTGTTTGGTTTCTTATCTGAGCATTATTTATGCAGCTTGATTCCAGAAGAGATATACTTATGTATTTTTCCAAATTCTTTTGCTGAGTTATTGAAAGAGCCTACCCACTTGAGAGTAGGACCCGGAGATGTAGTCCACCAAGGGAGAACTCCGTTATCAAGTTTTTGTGTTCATATTTGATGCTTATGTCTCTTCATTATTGATATTTTCCTTCTTTGATGGTGCATTTTAATTTATGCTCATTTAATGCAATTCTTTATAGCTCACTCGATGAAAAGATCCTGGATCATTCCTTTTTATTATCCAGCGAAATGAAGGGATACAACCTACAACACACCCGCTGTAACTTCCTCTTATTTCTCTCACAATATCCTCTCTTATAATACAATAATCAAACACATACGTAGCCACAATACAATTCCCTCATAAAAGAGGGTTTCATTCTAGGGAAAAAATCCGTAAAATAACTTCTACCATCATATTTGCGACCTTATAATGAACATTCTAGATTGAATACGAAATTACAATATTTTATAAGGACGTTTTTCACAAAATTTCACTTAGGGGGAGCTTCCCTTGAATCCCCCGCCAGGGGGGGCTACAAAAATTGTCACCACCCCCCTAGACCCCCCTAGCGACATTTGTGGGAAGGAAATGCCCCCCACACCTCCCTATTATTTAATGGGGTCCAAGGATGACTAAAAAAAACCTCTGAATCATGAATATAATTAGGCTCCACAACCAATAACCTGTCGGCGCACTAGTGAAAAACCTCATCGTTGTAGGGTGTTGGCACCCTACCACCTCCCACCCGCCTCATCACCTCAATCCACCATGACATGGATGGATCGTGAAGTCCATGTGGAGTAATCGCTACTGTAGGGATCAAAGTTGGAATCCTCTCAAAGAAAAAACTACACAATATGGATGTGAACCCAAAGTTCCTTATTCTACCAAGTTTGCAATCCATCAACTCCCTCTTCATGTTGTCCAGGAGTGAGGTGCACCAATCATAAAACATGGGTCTCAAAAACTCCACCACATAGAACATGAGTGGCCTCGACTCCCGGTTCAATGGGGTCGACCTTGATATCCATGTGAGTACCAAGACAATGATATTTAGACTCAGGTTCTCAATCCCCCTGATAGGGATTTGGCTCCCTACTTTATTTTTTCTTGCAACACAGTGGATAGCGATGTAGTCCTCCACATTCCTCCTAGATCTAGCCCCTCATACCTTGCGATTCACCATCTCACCTCAGTGAGACAATCCTGTAATGAAGTATATATCATCCACTTCAATTCTCAATGGTTTCCCATCGAGATTGAAGGCCTCAGTCTCCCCATCCCAATAGTTTATCAGTATCTGGAGCAACCTCACTTGAGCTCTCATTCCCTTTATGGCCCAAAATTTATAGATCCCACATCTTTGCAAAGATTTCTTGGACCTCACATCTCTTTCTACTGCTACATCTACCTCCTCATGCTCCCTTTCCCTCCATTCAATCACCATCCTACAAAGGAAACACCAAATTTTGAGTTAAATCTCTAAAAAAACTTACTTGCAGAGTTATATGCAGGTTACCCTTATAACAATCACATATAGGGATACATATACGCGATGAGGCCTCTCTTTTCCCGCATACATGAGGTCATGTACACAACCCGATGAAACACAACCTATGTATACCATAGTTTCTAACTTATGACCTCTAATAGTAAAACATTAGTCACTAAAACTAAATATTAAACCATTTAAATGGAAGAGAATGGGATAGGAACTTACTTGGTCTAGACAGTTTCTAATTCCGTTGCTTGTATCTCCTACAATCATCACTTGAATATTGTGGGAAAAATGGCCTTAAAATCACTATGTGGGTAAAAAAATCAAATGGTATGGTAAAAAATTCTTATTTTTACTATTAATAGAAATGTTTTACCCACTTTATATCGTTTTACCCTATCTTTCCTAATTTTGACCTTATGGACTAATAACGTAGTGAAAGACCTGGTTTGAAGTGGTTTTGTCCAGGGTTTTTATGGATTTCGAACGTCACATCACCCATTTGTGCCTTTGGTAGGTATATTCCATCACCGACATATAGGATAGGTTCTCACCCCGCTTTGAATTTTTACATCCTCCTATAACTGTGATTCACATGCCCTAGGTACAAAGCCATTTCTTAGCGACACAAAACCTTCTCACTTCTACTAGAAGTGTCATTATTAAATGGTAGAGACTTACCAAACATGGGTACCCTAGTTAGAACACTTTTGTGATTTGGTGCCCATGTAGAAGTTGCTCCATAGGACCGAAATTTCCTTATAGTCACAATGTGACTTTGTGAACAAAGCCCATTTTCTTACTGAAGATCATTTTGACCACTACCTATGGGACTCCCACTAAGTCTTGGTTAATCTCTTTTCTGACTCCTGAAAAAATGAAAATATTTCCGAGTGAACTTGTCTCTTTCATAGTCATTTAATGGATTTGAAAGGACGTCTATTTTGGTATAAGTTTAACCCTTTTTTGGACCAAGTAGACCACTTACAATAAAGGAAGAATCTAGTCACCATTGTCTAGAAGAGTTCTCCTAGGTATTATTTTATACTTTTTCGGGCCTAGGGGACTAACATCTACGGAAAAGGAAATTTGTCGAAGTTAAGTTGTAATCAAATTCCATTATCCTTCTTGCATTGTTGAGCCTAATACCAGCTCCCAATTTCTCACTATAAGCCTCTTTCCCCAACAATTCTCAACATTAGCCAAGCAGTGCCTTTCATATATCCTTTGCAACTTGACACCCTTTACCCGTAGATGAAACATCCCCCCAAGTGTCCATGCCTCACATGCATTCCTTTGCATTGAGCACAGTATGTTCCACTTCTTGGAACTAGTTTCTTATTCAGGACACTCGTTTCCTATCCTGTATCATAACATTTCTTTTACTATGAGAAAACAAAAAAAAAAGGGTGGGAAAAGAATATTATCTCCTATTGGAAGCAGTCGTGTTTCCTTTGAACAAAGCACAAACTCTTGAGTATATTTATTCCAAGGTTTGGGTTTAGTGTGACCATAAGAAGCTGAGCTCGTTACTTAGAATCTACTCCTTCAACTGGTTATTCTTTCAATCCCTATGGAGAGTTTGTTGATGCCTCCTGCATCACA
Organism: Picea engelmannii; assembly: GCA_009831015.1. Taxonomy (NCBI): domain Eukaryota; kingdom Viridiplantae; phylum Streptophyta; class Pinopsida; order Pinales; family Pinaceae; genus Picea; species Picea engelmannii. The sequence goes on from ML853394.1 coordinate 9,342, forward strand.
AATGTTTGTCAATGATAAACATTAAGTCTATGTTGCATGATTTATCCATATATATCATGCTCTTGTTTAAAGGAAGTATAATCTTGTGTTAGACACTCCTTAGAACTCTTGACTTTGCATGTCAACCATACCCTTAGTGAATCTCAGAATCACATGAAGTTGTTTTCATACCTTTCACCCTAGGCATAATTTCATCATTGGTAGGTAACCTTGAACCCAATAGATGACATCTCGTCATTGGTCATTGACTGGAGGGTTTCCCTTATGTTCGATGGAGAAATCTATTCACACATTGGGATCTGTTTAGTGTCTAACATTCCATTAGCCTTATTGGTGGTTTCCTCACCTTTGTCGACCGTTTTCATCATTGGATGCTATTAAGAGGGTCTCTTTCATGTTCTGCTTACATCTAGTGCATGCAAGAGATGCACATGGTCATTGTTTTGTGAATATCCTATTCTTCTGTGCTCCTAATCATCAAGCTATTTCCTTGAACCTCACACTGGATGATGATAGATGCCTTAATGCTCTCCTTTTAGTGGGTATCCTTCCATCATCTTCAACTCATCTATTCTAGAATCAATATCTAGAGTCTTATGATTACCTAGAGGCTTGCAGTCATTAGTGGTAGGTTATCCTACCATTGACAATTGAGAATACATCAATTTCTCCTGATCAATGGATTATTCAAGTGTTCGACCTCAACACCCTTATTCACACTTGTTGAATGTACTCAGTTCCTTGACACCTACTTTCATTATCAGTGGGTTGTATCATGTTTGTTAATGGTATACCTTAATGAATGGTAATCAAATAAGTCCCATTGTGTTCGACTTCAACTCCTCTATTCACATAATGTAGACTTGCACATTCGGCGGATAGTGTAGAAAACCTACAACTTACAGTAGCAACCCCCATATCTATTGCTGTCTTTCATCAGACCAATACCTATATGACTTCAGTGATCATGGAAGATCATATTATACTCCATTGTAAACATATATCTTCAGTTGATTTTGAGATTGGACACCACTGTGTCTTGTTCATGACTATGATATATTATGGCATATGTCCACTTTGTATTGCCTATTCATGGACAGGAACAACTATTTGATATATATCCACATGGATATATAGTGTAATTCATCTTCTCATCCATGTGTACATATTCAATATGAATTGTAATATTCTCATGAGTAACTAGTACTTACAACTGAGTCTTCATTACTCCACTTTTGGGAATTATAATGTATTTCGGACATCACAGATACTCCTCTGACCTCACACATTAGGGGGCATCTGTTATAGAAAAAATTTCTTCACTTCATGCATCTTTCTTTGATGGCCTTCCATTTCCCTCTACAGACTTAAATTTCCCTTTTTTCTCACTCCAGAGTAAAAAATACATATTTTTGTCCATATACGCAACCTACAGTTAGACAACTCGTGTATACACAGGTTGCTCCATTACAACACATGTACATTGGGTTTGGTGCTCAAAAATAAAAAAAATATGTTGTGTTTCCATGACATGTCACATCATCCATGATCCTTGACCTTCCATATACTGGAAATTCTATTACTTGACCCTTCAATTCCATTTGGAGGCTATAAATTGAACCATATACAAGCCTTGAGGACAATTCATCACATTGAGAGAAAAAATGCTCTAGAGAAATTTCACCTCATAATTGAATCTACATCCCTTTTGTCCTTGAAGTCTGAAATTCTTGTGTTCAACCCCCAAGCTCTTTCTATCTTGATATGGAGAAATTTATTGAATCCTACTTGTGAGCCTGCCTTTGTGGAGGATTGAAGTTATGGAGGCCTCACTAGAGGGACTTAGTTTCTTGGTTCCGATAGGTGTTGTTATAGAATTTTTTCACCTATGTACTTATGTTGATTACATTAATACAAATACTCTTTTCTCGTCCAATTGGTACATTGCAAATATTTGTATTAATTTACATGGGCGTATTTGTCATGTATGTTAATTGATTATGTTAATTTATATGCTCACATTATATATCATTTCCACATGTTTGCGTATCTTGGTTGTTGAGGAAAATTTCCAGTTATAAAGATTTGGGTCACGTGCTCAACAATAGTCTTCTTCGGATGTCCTGATGAGGTATTATTCCAACCTTCTTTTGCTATAATTTTGATTTACAAAATACTTGAGATTATAGTTTATTTCTAGTTGTCATTCCATCTATTATGGTTTTCCCCTAGCCATAGAAAGATTTTCCTCATAACAGATTGCACCATCATCAATCAAGGTTGAGACACACTATCCTCATATCACTCATATGACCTCGTAGCTCTCTTCCGACTATGAAAGTGTAGTATCTAGGGGTTCTTGATAGAGTGGAAATAGTCCCACCCTTGGCCTCCATGCGATACTATTCATCACTCGAGTCTCCCCACTCATTTCTCTATCTCCATGTTTATTCCTCCTCTTCCTCGTCATTATCTGATTGCACCTTTATATAGTGTAGCTTTTCCTTCCCCATGCACTTGTGTCCCAATTCCCAAGGTTATTTGCAACTGAAGCAAATTTTCTTCCTTCTCAACTCCTTGCAAGTTTCCTTATATAACTTCTCCTTTCTAGTCCACTCCTTCTAAAAAGGTTTCTTATATTTTTTTTTCTAGTGAATGAAAGGTTTGGAAAACATTTTTCTTTGGGACTACATCCTCCATGTGCCATTTCCTAATGATGGAATCCTATAGAGTCTCGTGTTTGAAGGATTTCACCCAACCACACAGTGGCTTAGATAATATTTCCATGAACAACATAAATAGCCTTTGCTCGGATATATCTGTCACCATGACTGCAAGCCTCTGGAACTATGTAATTTAGGAATCCAGTGTCCCAACCTATTTGAGTTGTGCCAACTCTCTAAAATGTAGTTCCAGATCCTTTTTTTCAAATCGCTCCATCAATATTTGTGTGAAGTCTATATAGGAGGTAATGTTGGAATGTCCCATAATGACAAATCCATGGTACCACCACTCATGGGCCTCTCCATCTAAATGCAAGGTAGAAAATTTAATTGCTTTTGCCTCTATCATAGGGTTGAGTTGGAAATAGGTGTCCAACTTTTGTACCCATGCTCTAGCTATGCACTTGTTGGAACTATCAAAGGAAGGAATGGATAGCTTCCAAACTTTCACATGAGATCAAAGTTATGTTGACCCTCATTGAAATCTCTTAGTTTGTTCCTTTATTTGATAGTACACTAGTCCTATAATGACATGGCTTCCTGGAAATCATCACCAAGAGCTTGATACTATCTCAAGTAATCACTAAAATATTCACCTTGTCCTGGCTACTCTTGATTTCCTGTTTTCTTCTCCCCCAAGAACTAAGGCATAAGAGGTCTAGGAATCACTCGACTGATGGTCCTAGTGTTTCTTTGCATGGTAATATTGTTGTTGCTACCTTCTACATGATTCCCATTGTTGCCATTGGATCCCCCTACATCATTTTTATTCCCATTGTTCCCATATCTGCCACTGCATAGCCTCTGGCAAATCCTCTACCTAAACCATAAGAATCCCATGTGTCAAACGAGAAATGTTCCCTTGCACATTTTGAAGCACTCTTTCTGCATCTCCCATTGAATCATCTCCCCAGTACCTTTGGTGATATCGTGGGAATCCTTCTGGTCGTCATGAACCCACATCTGCGCAACAAAGTAATTGTAAATACTAAACACCATCCAAAAGCATTTGCATTTTTTATATTCTTTGAAAAACACAAAAAAATGAAATATATAAAAAGATATTTACCTATATCACCATAGGCATATCCTGATGGTAATGGCATGTATGGATCTCCTTTGTAGTCAATCCCTGCATAAGGGTAGTCGTTCAGGGCTATCACTTGCCGACGTGACCAAAAGAAGAAATCATCATTGTAGGGGGTTGACACCCTACCACCTCCCAACAGCCTCATCACCTCGGTCCACCATGACATGGCTGGATAATGCAATCTCTGTGGAACAATCTGTAATATAGGGTTCAATCTTGGAACCCGCTCAAAGAAAAAACTACACAAAATAGTTGCGAACCCAAATTTCCTCTTCCTACCTTGTTTGCAATATGTTAGCTGTCTCTTCATGTTAGCCAGTAGTGAGGTGCACCAATTATAAATTGTGGGTCGTAAGAAATCAACTGAATAAAACATTATTGGACTTGATTCCTGGTGCAATGAGGCCGACCCCATGATCTGTGTAAGAATGGGAATAACAATATTCAAACTCATGTTATTGATCTCCCTAATGGGGAGTTGGCTCCCTACCTTTTCTGTTCCTACAACACAGTGAGTGGTGGTGTAGTCCTCTATGTTCATGCCACTCCTAGATCCCCGAGATTTGAGGTTCACCACCTTAACCTAATGAAACAATCCTGTAAGGAACTATATCATCAACTTCAATTCTCAATGGTTTCCCATCGAGGTTGAAGGCCTTTGTATTCGGATCCCTAAATTTTAGCAGCATTTGGAGTAGCCTCACTTGAGCCCTCATTCCTTTGAGAGCCCAAAACTTGTAAATCCCACATATTTTTAGCACTAGATGGGCCCCTGGATCTCTTTCCACTACAACATCAACTTCGTCATGCTCTCTTCTCTCCATTCAAGTAACATCCTACAAGAATAAATCCATTTTTTTTAGTCAAAATATTTAAAAAAACCAATTCGTGGACTTGTACACAAGTTTTTGTGGTAACATTCACATGTAGGGTTGCATATATGTGGGTAGGATTTTCCTTGACTGTGTACATGCCTTCATATACGCGACCCGATGAAATAAAACCCACATACACCCTGATTACTAAGTTGTGCCTTAAAAATCTAAAACAATTGGGACTAATTTGAAATTCTAAACCACTAGAAATGAACAGGAGGGCAATAGTACTTGGTCCAGACGATTGTCAATTCCATCACTCGTAGCTCTCGCAATTAGCACTTGAAGATCATGGGCAATTTGGTCCAAAATGCACTATTTGGGTAAAAATGTGAAATGGTATGGTAAAATTGGTTATTTTTACTATTAATAAAAATGTTTTACCCACTTTACATAGTTTTTGCTAATGTTTTGGCCTAGTGTACTAATAGTGCAGTGGAAGGAGTTTGTTTTGTTGGTTTTTTCCAGGGATTTTTTCAGTTTCTAGCATCATTTCACCCATTCATGACTTTGGTAGGTATTTTCTTTGACCAACATATAGGATAGGTCATCACCCCATCTTGCATTTTTTCATTATCCTACAATTGTGATCCATATGCCTTAGGTACGAACCCATTTATTAGCGACAAAGAACCTCCTTACTGCTACTAGAAGTGTCATTGCTGAATGGTAGAGGCTTACCAAACATGGGTTCCCTAGTTAGAACCTCTGTGTCATCTGGTGCCCATGCAAATATTATTACATAAAACCAGGAGTCCATTATAGTTCCAATATGACTTTGTGTTTGAGCCTGATATTATTACTCATAAGCATGCTGACCTATACCTATGGGACTCCCACCGAGTCTTGTTTAAGATCTTTCCTGACTCTCTCAAAAAGTGAAAAGATTGCCAAGTGAACTTGTCTCTTTCACACTTGTTAATTGGATCTGAAAGGACGTCTATTTGGTGTAAGTTTAACCCTTTTTCAGACTAAGTAGAGTAATTTCGAAAAGCGAATAATCTAGTCACTAGTGGTTATAAGAGTTCTCCTGGGTATTGTTTTATACTTTTTCGGGCCTAGGGGAATAAATTCACAAAAAAGGACATTCTTTGGAGTTAAGTTGTAATTGCATCTCATTCTCTTGATTGCAGTATTGAGCCTATTTCCAGTTCCCGATTTTGCATTATAATCCTATTACCTCAACAATTTGCATCACCAACCAAGGAGAGCCTTGTTTATATCCTTTGCAGCTTGATGCCCTCTACCCTAGGACAAAACATTCCCCTGAGTGTCCATGTCCTACATGCAAATCCTTACATTGACCATAGGTACGTTCCACTGTTGGAACTAGTTGCTTACTTGTGGCACTCATTTCCTCCTTTCTATCATAGCATTCATTTGTCTATGAAAAAACAAAAAAACACGGGAGGGAAAATAATATTATCTCATGTTGGAAATAGTCATGTCGCCTTTCAACAGAGAAATTTTTTTTGAGTCCACTTGTCATCCAAAGGTTGGGTTTATCATGACCTTAGGAACCTGAGCTCGTTACTTATAGTTTACTCCTCCGACTAGTTACTCTTCCAGTCCCTATGGAGAGTTTTATTGGTGCCTCCTGCATCACAAAGTTTCATTATCAATTCTATGCCATCAAAGTCCTCCATATGTCTCACACTCTTGTTCAAAGGATGTCTATAAGCCTGTGTCAGCCATTTCTCAGAATTATTGACTTTACATGTCAGCCATACCCTCAGTGTGTCTCAAAGTTACATGAAGTTGTAGTCCTACCGTGCACCTTGGTCCTACTTTCATTATGGGTAGGTAACCTTGAACCCAACAGTCAACATCTCCTCATTGGTCACTGAATGGGGGGTTTCTGTTATGTTCGAAGAAAAAAAATCTATTCACACATTTGGATTCATGTAGTGTCTTGGATTCCATTATCCTTATTGGTGGTTTCCTCATCGTTGTCAGAAGTTTTCATTATTGGTTGCTATTCAGAGGGTCTTTTTCATGCACTGCTTTTATCTGGTGCATGAAAAATATGTATAAGGACAAGGTCATTGGTTCATGAACATGTTATTCATCTGAGTTCCTCCAAAACATGAAGCTATTGATTTGTACCTCATCCTAACTAATGAGAGGTGCCATATTTCTCTCCTTTCAGTGGGTCTCCTTCCATCGACTTTAGATCATCTATTATAGAAACAGAGCCTATATTCCTATGAGTACCTAGAGGCTTGCAATCATCAGTGGCAAGTTCTCTCTCCATCAACAGTTGGGAATAAATCAATGTCTCCTGATCGATGGATTATTGAAGTGTTCGACTTCAACAACTTTATTCACACTTGTAAGAATGTACTCAGTGCCTTGATACCTACTTTCATTATCGATAGGTTGTTTTGTGTTTGTTAACGATATACCTTAATGACCAATAATCAAATAAAGTCTCATTATGTTCCACCTCAACTCCTTTATTCACATGATGTAGACTTGCACCTTTGGTGGATCGTGTAGAGGACTTGAAGAAATCAATTTATAGTCACAACTTTCATGAGTTGTTTCTATCATTCATTGGACCAATACCTATATGACTTTAATGATCATGGGAGATCATATTGTACTCCATTGAATACAGATATCTTCATATTGATTTTGAGACTAGTTTTCATTGGGCCTTATTTGTGACTATGATAGCGTATGGCATGTATCTACTTTGTATTTCCTATTCATGTCCATGAACAACTGTTTGGTATATTTCCACATGGATTTGCAGTGTAATTCAATTGGTAGCCATGTGTACCAAGTCATTATGGATTGTAATATTCTCATGAGAAACTATTTCATCTAGCTGGGTCTCCACTACTCCACTTCTAGGAATTATAATGTATTTCGGCCATTGCAGATACTCGTCTGAACTCACACATTAGGGGGTATTTGTTATAGAAATATTTACCTCACCCCATGCAACTTTCTTAGAAGGCCTTTTCCATTTCCCTATGTAGACTTGAAGTCCCCTTTTTCAATTCCCAGAGATAAAAAACATATTTTTCCACATATACGTGCCCTACCAGTTAGACAACATGCGTATACATAGGTTGCACCACTACAACCCACATACATTGTGTTTGGTGATAAAAATTAAAAATTGTGTTGATTTTCCATGTCACGTCACGAGATACATGATCCTTGACCTTCCATATACTGGAAACGTTCTGACTTAGCCCTTCAGTTCTATTTGAAGGCTATAAATGGGCCATATCCAAACTGTGGAAGAGGAGAAGAATTCAACTTTTGAGAGAAAAGTTACTCTGGAGAAATTATTCACTTCATATTGAGTATGCATCCCTTTTTCCTTTAAATTCTGAACACATTGTTTGGCCCCCAAGTTATTACCTCTTTGATGGAGAATCTCATTGTCTCTCTTATATGATCTTGCCTTTGGTGGAGGATTGAAGTGGTGGAGGCCCAACTGGAAGGGAATTAGTTTCTTAGTTTTGAGACGTGATGACACAAAATTTTGTCACTTGTATACTTCTGTTGATCATATTTTAATAGAAATACTCTTTTCGCGTCGAAATAATATCGTGCAAATATTTGAATTGTTATTCCATAGGAATATTTTTTATGAATGTTGATGGATTATGATATTATATGTGTTAAAAATATATATTATCACCATATGCTTGCGTATCTTGGTTGTCGCAGACAAGTTGCAGGTATAAATATTTGATTTGAGTTCTCAACGGTGGTCTTCATCGAACTTTCAAACATGGTAGTCTCTTTATCTTGTCTTGCTAGCATTTTTGTTTTTATAGCATACTTGAGGTTAGAGTTGATTTCTCTAGTCATTTCGTCTGTTGTGGTTTACCCCATGCCATAGAGCGATTTTCCTCTTAACAACAGTCTGACCCCAAATTACATATTGATCACTATTCAAAACAGTGGCAAGTTGCGGAAGTGCCCTCTCACCTATGTGTTCAGGTATTTCTCCACTCACTGGGTCCAATCCCAAAATCGTGGTACATACATGAAGAGAATAGAATACAAACAAGCTATTGGTATACCTTAAAAGACCAAATTTTCAAGGACTTCTCCTTTACAAGTAAGTACCTTGAGCTCAACACAATCCTTCAAAGAATCCAATAAATGATTTTTACTGATATTTGCAAACAGAGACCAAGCCCAATAGTATGTGTTGACCATGTTCAAATTCTTTAGTCTAGTCTGAGTCATGAATCTGATAAGATACATGTTGGATTTCTGAGAGGGGGGGTGAATCAGTAATAACGTAATTAATTTTTTTTTTCTTCAAATGTTATATCAATGTAGAATTATTATCCAATAATGAGTAGTAAGAAATAAACAATCACACACATACACAATACACCAGTGTTTTACGTGGAAACCCAAATTGGGAGAAAACCATGGAATGCCTTTTCTTATATGTCTTGAAGAATTACATTCATTGGAAGAACCAACTTCCTTTGTTTTCCAGTTGCAACTGGAAGGAGGATCCAACCCCCTATTTTCTCAGGCTACAACCTGAGGGAAGCTCCAACTCCCCAATTCTCTGGCTACAACCAGAAGGAGGCTACAACCCCTAATGTTCTCCGGCCACAGCCCGAAGGTGGCAACAACTACCTATCCTTGCCTCGTCCTACCACCCTGAAGTAGAGGTAGAATGATGGAACCAATGTCACACTATCATTGTGAGATATACCATTGTAAACCTGTACCAATAAATCTGAACCATGCATCAACCATGCATCAACCTGTACCTCAACCTGTAATCAACCTGTACCATAAACAAGTGCATCAACCATGCGCCAACCTATAATCAACCTGTACCATAAAAAAGTGCATCCAACCATGTACCAAGTATGTACCAATCATGTGTCAACTACTCATCAACTATGAATCATCAATATGTACCAACATCATCAACTATACACCTCATGTATGTGCGCCAACTCATCAACTACTTGTCTCAACCATGTACTCAACATGTACCACAACCAAAAGCCCTCATCAATTTCATCATCAAAATCTAATTTTTAGCTTTGTAATAGAACTAGTGTATATGATCACATTCCTGCAAACCTTCCTTAACTTAAAAAACAAGAGACTAGCATTTTCATCAAACTTTTCTTTAGTCTCACATGCCTAGTTTTGGATTAGTCAACAACCCTAACTTGAAGTAATCATAACTTTGAGCTTGTAATGTATAAAGATCTAAAACTGATACACAATGTTCTTCAGTGTGTTAAATGCAATTCCTCCAAGTGTCACTACTTGGAACCTCTCAGAAAAGGAGTTATAGCAAAAATGGCCTACCTTGGTGAATTCTGGATTATTCTAGAGAGCGACCTTGTAGAGAATGCTCCGCACAAAATATTTGATGGAATTATCTGAAACTATTACACAACATACTACATATGGTAACCTAAACAACACATTTTGTCTCACTGAATTTGGATTTTTTATGAAGAAGTTATGACGTTGTTACCCGAAACACCTGAATTTGACTAGTTTCAGGACTGGCCACAAACCCTATTTTCCATGGAGTGTAACTCCAAAAATACAATGACCCATAAGATGAATTGTTTTCCATAGATACTTGGATATGTTTTCTCACTTTCATATAAATTGCACGGTCTGAATCATTATAGAACAAACGTTATAGCGAAAATGGTGAGATGACCTTTAAATAACATACCTTAGAAAGCACCATCAAAAGAATTTATCCTTCCTTGCATTTCAACGTTCTTTTGTTCAGATTCACTCCGAATTTCAGTTTAGATATCCTTGGTTACCTCAGAAACATAGATATATTCAATATTCTCAAGTGTGATTCAAATGAGAGAGCCTTGCCTCTTATTTATACTCTCTAAGTAGCTTCCTTAAAAACATCTTCTAGGTCACTTGGCCCACTTTCCTTATTTTAGGGTTGGGTCCACTTCTAATTTCTCTATTAAATTTATTATTGAAATAATTTCTTTTGTATTCACTTTGAATTATAATACACTCATCACTTCACTTTATTATTTACCTTTTAAAATATCTTAAACCACTTTGACTACTTTGACCTTTTGGGGCTTCTAGATGACATATGC
>ML853394.1:36423-49878 GCA_009831015.1 Picea engelmannii
TCCAACTTCGTAAGGCCATAACTCTCAAACCGTGAGGAGTTATGTGACGTTCTACATACCACCAGAAATGGAATGACATGTACTATCCATATAGAATAGTATTATATGAAAATATATCATAACTCATACCATTACCCATCAAAAAAACTTGGGTCCATTACCCAAACCTGGGGTCTCCAACTTCTCATGGCCATAACTCTCTAACCGTGAGGAATTATGTGACATTCCACATACCAACGGAAATGAAATGACAAGCACTATCCATATAGGATATGTTCCCTGACAAAATCACTTTCCTTCATCTCATTATTCCACAATTAAGCATGGGTTCTCTTACTCTAGAAAGCGTCTTCCCGTGAGGGTTTTCACCATAAGGGGACCACTTTGGAGTTCATCCATATTTACTTATTATCAACCATGAAAAAAAAATAATGAGTCATATTTAAATCAAACAATATTGGGTCCATTAACCAAACCTTTATGCTACGAGGCTTTCTTCAAGGGTTGACATCAATGACAACCAACCTTAATCAACAATACCTATATCTTGTTGTAAAGTTGATAAAGACCTGGAAAAACCTGATGAATTAGAAGAACTTATAAAATTAACTATTAAAGAAATGGAAGGCAGTAGAGAGATCCATGATAGTATACCTAGTCACGCTTGTAGCTCCTAGAAACATCCACTAAAGTTGAAAAAAGTTAATATAGGGAGTACAGAGCATCCTAAGATGGCTTACATAGGATACTACTGGAATGAACAGACTATGAATGAATTCCACAACTTGTTGCAGGAGTATGGAGACTTGTTCCCAAAAACATTCTCAGAACTAAAAGGTATAAAAGGAGCCATGAGAGAAATGAAGATCGAGTTAAAACCCAACTCAAAACCTGTGAAGCATAGACCATACCACCTTAATCCTAAAATAAAAGAGAAGGTCAAGAAGAAAGTAGAAAAAATGCTTCCAGAAGGACTTATTTTTCCGATTGAAGAAGCAGAGTGGGTTATCTTGATAGTTATCTAGAGAAAGAAGGATACATAAGACATTCAGGTATGTGTGGACTACAAAATTCTGAATTCTTCATGTGTGCATGATCCCTTTCCAACACCTTTCAGTGACAAAGTGTTAGATCAGGTTGCGGGAAAAGAATCTTACTTGTTTACAGACAGATTCTCAGGATATCACCAAGTCAGAATTGCAGAGGAAGAAAATAAGAATACCACATTCATAACTGAATGAGGGTCATTCACATACAATGTAATTCCCTTTGGCTTAACGAATGACCTTGCAATATTCTCTCGGATAGTGATAGTAGTATTTCAAGAGTTCATCCATAGTTTTGTAGAGGTCTACATGGACGATTGGAAAATATACAACCTATTAAAGGAACATGTAGGGATACTCTTGTTAATGTTTGATAGATGACATGAATTCCAGATATCTATGAAATTAAGGAAGTGCATATTTTGCGTACCACATGGAAATCTGCTATGCCATATTGTATGCCGAGAAGGAGTCCTGGGAGACCCAACTAAAGTTGCGGTCATTTTGAACATGTTTCCAAATACAAGTGCTAAACTATTATTCTCTACACTGGGACATATAGGATATTACCACAGGATCATCAAAAGATATGCAACTATCACCACACCTCTGGAACAATTGCTGAAGAAGTCCAAAACATTTCGGTGGACACCAAAATGTGAGAAAGAGATCCTCAAAGAAAAACTAAGTATTGCACCTATCTTGATATTCCCCAATTGGGAAATTGAATTCCATGTACATGTGGATGCATTAGGCATCACCCTGGGAGCCATCTTAGCATAACCAGGGGAAGGAAATATGGACCGCCCTATCTATTTTGCAAGAAGAAATATTTTGCAAGCCGAACACAACTACACAACCAATGAAAGGGAAGGTCTAGCTATTATTTATGTATTACAAAAGTTTATACACTATTTGTTAGGCTCTTATTTCAATTTTTTTACTGACCACTCTGCATTGAAGTACCTAGTCAATAAACCAATACTTGAAGGAAGGATTTGCATGTGGCTATTAGTCTTTCAAGAGTTTTCATTTGAAATAATTGTCAAACCAGGAAGATGCATTGTAGGTCCAAATCACCTTTCCAGGTTAGAATCAGGGGAAAGTGGTGGAACAGTAGATGATAAGCTCCTAGATGTGGACCTATTCCGAATTGAGGCCATCCTAGAGTATCTTGAAGACATTTTTTTCTTCCTCAGTACATGGACCTTCCCAGAAACTTACTCCGCAACCCAAAAATGACATATGGAGGTTTGAGAAACAGACTACCAACTGATTGCGGGACAACTTTACAATTCAAGACTAGACAACATCCTCTGAAGATGTGTCTTGAGCCACAAAAGGAAAGATATCCTATGAGAATTCCAAAGTGGAGTTGTGGGAGGACATGTTGGAGGTAAAGCTACTGCATAGAAGGTACTTCAAGGTAGATTATGGTTGGCTACATTATTTAGAGATGCTAAATCTTATGCTAGATCTTGTGACATCTGCCAAAGAGTAGGGAATCCATCACATAGAGATGAATTACCCCTTCAGCCAATTAGAGAACTTTAGGCATTTGAGAAGTGGGTTTGTTGAATTTATTGGACCAATCAACCCATTGGCTAAGCATTCAAAGTCCATATACATCATTACCACAAAATATTACCTCACAAGATGGGTTGAAGTAGAGAAAGTTCAAAATTGTTCGATAGATACAATTGCTAGATTTATTTTTGAAAATGTCATTACTCGATTTGGATTCCCTAGAAGCCCGACCAATGATCAACAACACAATCAAAAGGTAGTCACTTTATCAACAACACAATCAAAAAGTTGAAGATATAATTCCTTATACAACACCATAAGAGCAGTCCCTATCATCCACAAGATAACGATGCAGTGGAGGCAATCAATAAAGTTATGGAAAGAGGACTGATAATTAAATTAGAATAGTAATATAATTTAATATATCCCACTTGTGAAATGGAAAAATTATTTAAAGAGATTTGGCACGGTGACCATGCATAAAACTATTGATATGAAAATTATCTTGCATATAGAAAAATTTGAGAATGAGATGAAGTAAATTTTCCCCATATAAAAATTAAATTAAAAAATCTAATGAAGGGAAAATTAGTGTGTAAAAATTCAATTTCTTTCCACCTCTCCTGAGAATTCATTTATTGATCAACCAACAGTAATGAAAAAATAATGCAAACATAAAACTAATTAAACTAGAAAGCAAAGCTAAACCGTGCAAAGGAAAGGCACTAGTCTATTCTACCCTACTCCTACTCTACGCTACAATGGCTGAAAAATGAACTATGTAAAATCATAATGCCAATGTAGTCATCATTGTAATCCCAAGCTTGCATACATATGTTCAAGAGAAAATATTAGTGACATAGCTTGGAATAAGAATTGACTAAACGTAGGAAAACATTAACTCATGATAAACTCTATTCACCATATTAAAAATTTCATATTGATAATTCATGGGAAATGTATCCAAGTAATATCTCTCCAACCATCCTTCAATTCTACCGTAAAATGTATCATTACTATCATAGAGTTAATGGAGGTATTTCAAAGGAAAGTAGCATACCAAATGAGAATCGTGCATAGAATATGTGTAAAGTGTTCTTGGTGAGAGACTATTCATGCAATAAAGTTGTTTATCCCCAAATAAAAACCAAAAGAATAAGGGCTTGACATAACCATCGACATAGATCGAAGTGCCTCATTATCTTGGAAATCCTCCCTGGACTCACACTTAAAGTAACCATCAACTTGAGACAAACTAGTGGAAACAAATGATGTACATAGACTAGTATCCACCATGGTATGAGAGGTGATTTCAATACAATGGTGAGATCCACTAGTATCAATATTATACAATAAAGAGCTACTTGAACAAGAAGATTCACTATTGATAAAAAAACAAAGATGAATAAAAAGAAGATATGGTTTGATATACATTTTCTACAATATTCCCTTCATTCCATGAAAAAGGATGATAAGGAATATAATTAATAAGTTCATGGGACGAGGCCTTATCCTCTCTATCTTCCATATGTACATTTCCCCATCAAGTATTTCAAAAGGGGTCATCCCCATTGACTCTATTTGAGTCAGATGATGAGTGGTTTCCTACAAAGTCAAATCATTAAAGAGACTAGGATATAAATAATAATAAGTGAAAGAATTGAGAGAATTAAATTCTTCTATAAAACAAAAACAATTTTCAGAAAGTGACTCCCTAAATGATAGTTCCTCTTCTTTAAGCACATCAATGATTACTTGGGAATTAATGAGCTCCACACTAGGTGTGGCTTCATAATCAACATGTTCTTCCTCAAGATGGTTTTCCTCTTCCCAACTAAAAGTAGATTGTTGATATAAAAGAGGTAGGCCATGCATGTTTATTTCTTCTCTTGAAGTGAAAAAATCAGTGTGATTGTCTATCTCCTGCACAATATGAGAATCTGAAATATCTTCCAAAGCATATTCATGGTTAGAAAAGAGAAGCAAGTCATAAGAATCATTAGAACAAGAGGTTTCAATAAATGATCTATCAACAATAGGAAAACAATATTTCTCTATGTCACTTGAAAATGGAGAATTTGAAACCTCAAGACAAACCAAATTATCATAAATTGATTTTAAATTATCCATGTGTGAGGAAGGATTCATTTTAAGTGTGTCCATATTTTCTTCACTAAAAAATGATCTTATACATTCAAGTCTCTCCCCATAGCTTCCTCTTTTATTTATTGTGACGTAAAAGATGCAATAGGATAATCAGGACTTTACATAACCATCAGTGTGACCCGAAGTTCTGCATTATCAATAGGAAAACCCTCCTCTTGGGAAGCTACATAAAAATATGAACTTGAATTTACAACATAAGATGTCTCTTTTTTGTCACAAGGAAAGAAAGGGGGAATGGATTAGTGAGAGGATAAATATTATTCTTTCAAAAAAGAATATTCGATTTGATCTATTCCCCTAGAGTAAATAAAGATCCGGTCATATGAATTCCAACTAAAGGATTAACATTTACAATATTTTCATTTAAATCTAAATCAACATGGAAAGCAACATTAAAACATGATTTATATTCTTGATCCACTAGATGCTCTGTTTCATTAGTAAGAGAAACCAAATAAGAAATCAGATCATTGTTAGAAGGCTTATCATCCAAAGGAAACATATAGCAAATATGAGTAAATATGATAAGAAAATCTTCAAGAGATTCATCCTCATTCTTCTTCAATTCTAAAATTTCCGCATACAAATTATCATAATAATAATTCTCAAAAACATGAAAAAATTCATGCATAAATCATTCCCATGTATGAATAGAGGCTGTCAACAAAGTCTTGCACTAGCTCTTGACCTAGAATGCAAATGTGAGAGTGAATAGCCTACAAATGACATATCCATCAGTAATTTTGTGAGAACCACAAAATTTCTAGAAATTAAAAGCATGTTCAGATGCATAGATTTCACTCTCACCATCAAATGTAAGTTGTGAGAAGAAATGTAAAATATTTCTAGGAGGTTTGGGAGGTGCAGTACTAGAAAAACAACTCCATAAAGGGATATGGGATGGAGCCATTAGTAAACTAAAAAAATTAATAAGAATGAATCTATAGGCTTAGCTTGTCATTTGGCCCTCTTGCTAGCATCATTTTTTATTGACGGGTCCAAATGGCCTGTCAAGTAGATGAGGGAGAACGCCTGATAGCAGGTCCCAATCAGACCTACTCTCGTTTAGAGTAGTGTTTCCCATGAGTTTATGGGCCTTTCTGCCACTCAAAATTAGAAGAAATAAAAAAGGAAAAGACAATGAACTTCCCTCCAAAGAGTTCTAAATAATCCTAAGGATAAATTAACTAAAATATAACTAATCCAATATAGCTAATTCTAACCTATCCTAAGAGAAAAACTAGAAGAATGAGTACAACAAAAGATAACACCATCAGAACCATAAATAGTTCATAAATTCCAATGATAAATGAAAACAACAATGCTACAGATGCATAAACAAATAGTTTCACAATACATCTATAACATCATTTATGTAACCATGAAAAAATATGTGATAGCATGAGTAAACATAACAAAGTGCAAAAATAGGTCATACAACATAATCCTATCTACTCAAACAAAAGATAAATGCATAAATAATAGTCTCTACTACATCCATCAAAGCCACGAATTTTTGAAATGCCTCCTTCTCTTTATTACTTAGAGATAATAGTACCATCTTTTGTTACAAAGGGAAGAAGTCTGGTTTCTCTACTATGATTTTCCTTTTACATGACAAGAGAAAAATACTTTTGAGTTCTCTTGGATGTTCAGTTCATTTTTTCTCCAATTTATTTTTTACATTTTAAAAAAAATATGAGGGTGTTAAAAATGGAATATGAATAGATTCATGAATGATTATTTTTGCACTCATGTAGTTTGCAAATGATATTCATTTTAAAACAATCATTGACTTTGTCCATTAGTGCTATAGTCTATTTCTGGGAAATTTCTAGGCATTTCTATCTTTGGACTATTGAATAATATCATTTTTTCTTCTTCTCCTCTATCACATCTTTCCGTTGAGATATTTCTGGATTGATTTCGTTGTATGTAGCTCAAGATATGATTGTTTGAAGTCATCATATCCAGTTTTCCATCCAAATTCGGGTTCTTTCAGTGTTTTTCATTTTTTGGAACTTTTTTTCTTTCAATATGCTATAAATTTATCTCCCAAATTGTTCTTCTCTCCTTCAAATTTCCATTGAGCCCTCCTGATCTTGTTTTTTTTTATGGCTCCTGAAGTTGGTATGGCTGATTTTCCCCCAAATTCATGAGTATCCATTTTCTGGATTTTCCCATATCGTCTATCAAAATTCTGTCCTGGAGATCTATACCACTATGTTCCCTTGTTTGATACTTTTCCAACTAGGTATCATGGGCCTCATTCTGACACCTGTAGATCTGGATATGGTCATTTTGAAACTAGTGATAAACAACCATTGATTATGCCTGTGGGGTAAATATGAACCATTGATATGAAGTTTGGGGGGTTTTCTCTATGTGAGTGGAGGGTTAAAATCACAGTCATTGATCTGGCAGGTAAACATATTTGGATCGTTGATGGAGTAGGGTGTCATTTTCGGAAGACAGATCTAGGACACCCAAACGCTCGAGAAGAGGAATGTCAAAAATGAGAAGGTATTCATCAATGATGAGGGTTGGTAAGGAAGTGAGTTGAGTCTTGGAGTGCCAATGATGATGGGGAATCATAAGAACAATTATAACCATTGATCCATTATAGGCAGGATCATCTTAACCATATATTACCGTAGGTTGCATTTGAGTGAAAAGGGGAAGATGATGTAAAGGTGATGTTGCATGCTAGCATGGAAGCCAACATGTCCCTGAGGTGTACATGTGTCACCATATGGGTGGTTGATGAATGAGAGAGGTCTCAGAAGGGGTTTGAATCCCTTTAAATATTCACTTATGACCTAGACAATTATATCTAGATGAGGCTAGATCTCAGTCCTTCGTCAGAGAAAGGAGATGTTGGAGTGATCGGGAGAAGGGTCAGATAGGAGTGTTGACGACAAAGAGGAAACATGTCCACACTTATTGGGGTAAGCCATGGTGTTTGGTGATGGTTTGTATGGCCACGTGAGTCTACATGACAAGATGAGGATGGGTTTACGTGTCATGTGGGTGATGTGGAGTATTGGGTCATGGTTAGTATTGAGTTCAGGATGACAAGTGTCATGCCATGTGGAAGGTCATGGGCAGGGCCAAGTGTAGAAGCTTCCAATGCATATGTCACATGCCATTGGTGTCAGCAAGGAAAGTGGGAAGGACTTAACCGGTCTGTGACTTTGTGGCATTGATAAGATTGGGGTTGTTGATCTCAGACTCTTGAGGGTCATTATATCAATAGGGAGACATCATCGTTAGAGAATGGGAGTAGAGTGATAGATATTAAGGAGTGATGAATCCCTGATGAAGAAAATGTATAGGACAGTGTCTTCGAAGAAAAAAATGGCCAAAGGGGAAGTGGATTGTGGGGGATTTTGAGGACAACTATGAAGGTGGTGGGTACCACATTAGTGACATCAATGCCCTATTGGATGGTAGAATATAGAGGGAGCCACATGGATGATACATGGGTGTGAGGTGGAAAAGGTGATTGAAGACTTAGGAAACTTTGGGATGCCATAAATTTCAATTTGGAACTCATATTTAAGTATGGTTATAGTCATTGGAAATATATTGATGGGATGAATCCAACTATGATATTTGGTTGGAGGAAATAATAGAGGAAAAGAAGGAGAAAAACCAATAATCATTGGGCCTAGGTTTTAGGAGAGAGGGAAGACCAAAAGAAGAACTTGATAGAGGTCAATCCAAAAAGGCTCAGGAACATGTTTCCAATGAAGGATGATCCAACAACCTTAGAATCTTAGGACCTCAGTGAAATAGGAAAAGGGGAAGCTTGGTAAATATCAAATTCAAGAGTCTAGAAAAGGATGAATAGATTTCCCCATAGGCCTCTCAAGGTTGGAGTGGCTATGTGAACAAAGTGTCCTTACACACCTACTCTTACAAAACAACAAGAAATATATCAACCATGCAATCAAAAGAAGACTAACCAATACAATAAAGAATATATTCTCTGACATTAAACCAATTTATTAGAGAGTGTTATATTTATTTAGTCATAATACAATGACTATAGATGAGTGTACTAATACTATATAAACTAATTCAAAGAAGAAGAGTAGAATCCATATGCGAGAGAATAAGTATGAAGTCACAAAGCATAACATGTCAGTAAGAGGATGAAAAATTTGAATTATTCAATCAACAAATAATTAGCCACAACCTCATCCAAGACATGTTGTTGGATTTTAATCTTCTTCTACTTTAGTATTCAATTACTTTGATTCAAAATTACTATCATATATTGACCCTAGTTCATATTTGATAAGCTCCTAACAAAATCCCTCTAAAACTATCGACCCCTCTGGTAGACCAGAAGGCAACACAACACATAGAGTGCACTACGTAGTCTCACCCGAGATAGCTCTATGGGTGGCTGCAATAATCAGGTGTTTGCAACTTGGGAATGAGTGGAGATATGCAGTTATACCTTGTAATCTTTATTTATTCATCCTAACATTTGATTATAGCAGTCATTCTATTCATGCATGTGAAATACTAGATCTAACTAGTTAATTCATTCAACTAACATTCACCACTTAACAACAACAAGGAGGCATACATTCATTCACACAACACATGTGTTTCCATGGTTCACCCCCTCCTGGTCTACGTCCACAAAGATATAGCTCTCAATTTCTTTATTATGGTTCAGTAATATGCCATGCTGCACATGGTTACAATCTTAGATGTTATTCTCTTCAACATGCTCCTCAATTCCTGTGAGGCTGACTAGACCGCACCATTCTCCTTAGCCTACGATCTAACCCTCGAGATCAAGTCACTTACTACTTCCCTAGATGACCATCTTACTGAGTAGTAAAATTCTTATAACTTCCTACCATCCGATCTCTACTCTCGTCCCTTCTCTCTTCTCTCCTCGTCCTTCTCCTCTCTCTCTCTCTCTAAGTACTACCTATTTATATTCTTAGCTCATCATCCATTACAATACATTGCAAAAACCCTAGCCCTAGCGTCGTTAGGTATTCCTTGCATGCATGCCTCACATACTTCCTTCACACGTGATGATTTTCCTTCTAGCTGTCCTTTCCTCCTCTCATGATTCTATTCCCAAAAATATCCTTTCTCCTGACTAGGTCTGCATCCAACAGGCCCCCTACACTAACATGTGGCTTATCCCAAGCCACATAAACTTTGTGCACTTCTTCAACAACTCCTGTGAGAGTCTGGAACTTCTTTGTGAGTTCCCTTGTCTGTGTTTGAGCCTGCATGATCTTTTATCTGAGCGTGTCCAATACTTTCACTGTAATCTCCTCGCTGATCATCTCTGCACATTCTGCCTAAGTTTGTGCCATGTTCTTATTTGCCTCTTCACCTATGTAATGACCTATGCTGCTAGCTCTTAGAGAGGTTCCATTTGAGCTTGCCAATCCTTTCATGCTTGGATCCAACTGTATGCCTGGTCGCTTTAAAGTTGGCGATGTCCCAATATTGCATGATCACTTCTGGCGTAATCCACCAAGTGTTGGCAATGCCTTCCTATAGGTCCTTATAATACCCTGCGAACATGCCTACATTTTCAATTTTTTTTTTGGGGTAGGAAGTGATATCCAATGATAGGTATCACACTACGCGACAAGGAATGGATTGCTCGCAAAAGTATGTATATTTAGGCTCCCTCCATCTGACTAAGGTGATCAGGATGAGTATCCAAGAGTAGTGGAACTTTTTCCCTAGGTCCTGTGCATCCTTGCAGTCTTTAAGGAATAGATTTAACAAGTACAAGGCCCAGATAAGTATAGTGCCCTCCGCACACTATGCTGCAGTTGTGACGATTCTGGCATGGAATTTCTCCTTGCGACACTTCCTGAGCAACTTGCACGCCATGATTTTGGTGGATATCCTTGTTGTTACATCATTGATGTGCTTGATAATGATTTCGTGTGACGCTCTTTCTATGCCATACATCTTCTTCCTTTCCTTAGACCACGCCTTCTCCTTTGTATTTTCATTGAGAAACTACACGGGGCTCTCCGCCTGAGATGGAAGCCTTGTAATAAACAAAATGATATCTACCTCTATCGAGATAGGATCCTCCACCCATAGGTATCCTCCGTGGGTGACTGCAATTATTTACGTCATAACCCCTTCCAAAGTGTGGGATATCCAATAAGTTTAGAATCCCGGTGTTATCTAGTCCAGTTGCCCAATGTTTTGGTTGGAAAATTGGCTCGTTGAAGGGTCTTATACCCATGGTGTCTAGGTAAACTTGCTTTGCAAACTCATGAAACTTGTCCATGTCAGTCACATAGTGGTTAGAGTATCGTAGTTTTTCCATGCATCCTAATAGGTTAGCCATGATATGCACCCCTTTCAGTATGCGCGATAAGACTATGTTTGTTGCATCTTGCCTGCGCGGTGATCTTGCTACTGGTTTCTTTCCCTTCCACTGTGGTGGCTGAATTGAGGTTCCAACCTCCATTGTTCTCTCCTTTGTATACACTTCTCGCTGGTTGGTGACATCTTCTACTGTGCCCTCCTGTGGCTGCTCTGGTGCTATTGTGCATGACCTTTCTGGCAGAGACGGTTCTGTCAGGTTCGGGACCGTCCCATTAACCCTTGAGGATTCTTCAGGGTTTTTAGGGCACGAAGGATTTGCTGTGTCCTTGGCCTGTTGGCTTTGTCCCACTTTTGGAATATCAATATCCATGCCCACTGCTGTTGTTTGTTGGGTTTCCTCCACCACTGGTCCACTGGTGTGGGGATTCTTGGTTCCATATTGGGTGAAGGGATTTCATCCAAGTTGACGAATTTAGTAGTCCATGGTGGTTCATGTTCTCTTCTCTATGGATGTTGAGTTGATCTAAGGTTTCTTTGAGGTCGTATGCAGTCCTGGCTCGACACTGCTAGCTTGGGTGGTGCCATGGTGGTTAAAATGGTCTTCGCTAAGGTAGTTCATTATGTAACTCTTGCTAACTCGCTTTCTACTTCGTATACTCTGTCTCTCTGTGCTTTTCTCAATTTCACAATAACCCTTCCGTTACCCTTGTGCTTTCCTTATATAGAAATTATGTGAAACTTCTTGGAGAAGTTATCCAAGATGTGTTTTGAATGAACTAGCCCTTCCCACATACCTTCCATGGAATTCCCTTGACGTCACTAGTTGGCGCGATTATTGTGACATCCCGTCAATCATTCTTGTCATTCAATTTTGATTGATGCCACCAGTTGGCAGCTATTTTCCGTACCCCCATTTTTTGTAATTTATGCCTTTTTCTAAACATTGGTCCTTTTGCCGACGCACTAATGTTTCTGAGTGCACGTGATGTTGTTTGGCCAATACGTGTGGACATTTTATTTTTTTTGCGCTATGTCTCCTTTTGATGGTTGCTTCTTTTGATGTCTGGTGAGTAACCCCTTTGTTGCTGTGCGCAAACCTTTGTTGTCCTTTTTTTTTTAACTTGCTAGGAGGTCGACTGTCCCTATAAAAATTCAATTGACTCCCATTGATCATTCCTCTGAGTTTTGTTCCTCCTAAATCCTTCAACTATACAACTCCCCCATCTATGACAGTCTTTACTTCATATGGTCCCAACCAATGCATTATGAGTTTTCCTAGGTGTTGAAGAGATTTACTATAGTACATCAAAACTAGGTCTTCCTCCTTGAAAATTTTCCTCTTAATATGTCTATCGTGCCAAGGTTTGTACCTTGATTTATTTACCTCTTGGTGAAACCCTGCTAGAATCCTATATTCCTCCATGATCATCAGTTGACTTATCTTTTCTTGTACTGCACCTCGCTCTGTCATGTTTGTAATTGATGCTACACACATACTAGGTACCAAAAAATCTAATGGCACAATTGCTTCTTGTCCATACATCAATATGAATGTTGTATTCCTTGTCAATTTTTTTCATGTATTCCACAATAATGTTGTTATCTTCAAGTCCCAATTGTCCCTATTAATGTTGCAGATATTTGTTAGTGCATTCTCGAGGATCTTATTAAAGGCTTCCATTGTTCCATTTGCTTGAGGATGATATGGTGTAGTCTTTGGATGATAAACTTCAAACTCCTCAGTCATAGCCTTAATAGTGATGTTAATGAAGTGAGTGCCTTGGTCACTCATCAAAATCCTTGGGCATCCAAATCTAGTGATCACTTGCTCAAACAAGAAGTGTGATGTTGTCTCCGCGCTGCAATATTTTACTGGTGCTGCTTCTGCCCATATTGTTAAGTACTCCATCGCAGTAATAATATACCTCACTCCAGACCTTTTTGGTGGTGGGTTAATTGGTCCCACAAAATCTATTTCCCATTCGTCGAATCCCTACAAGGTTACTTATGGTCTCAGGGGCATCACGTCCCGTCTATTCAGTTTACCAACCCTCTGACATACATCACATCTCTAGAAGTAGTCCTTTGAGTCTCTGTGAACAGTTGGCCACCATAGTCCTACGTGCAATACCTTCTACACGATAGCTTTGCCTGCATAATGCCCTCCTATTCTCTCATGGAATTCTTCTAAAATCCTAGGTATTTCATGTTCTAGTACACATCTTCTCAAGATGATGTCTGCACCCATGTTGTATAAGTGTCCTACAATCAATTGATAGTTGACAACTCTGACTACCAGATTTTTCTTCTGTGCAGTGTTGAATTCTTGTGGCGTAGTCCCTGTACTCAAGTATTGAATGATATATGCAAAATATTT
>ML853395.1:13737-24889 GCA_009831015.1 Picea engelmannii
GTATGGTGACAAGAAACATGTAGAGACAACCAACCAATATGGACCGAATGAAACCCTTCAATCAAAACCAATAAGGATGACATAGAGACTTCATAGCTTCTAACACTCAGAACAATCAATTAACGTGTGACTTCTACCATCAACGAAAACGACACAAACCATCCATTTCAGAGAAATACCACAGGTTTAAACAGTTTCCAGTCTCAACAAAGCATAGACCCATACATCACTGATCCAATATCTATTTCATAACCACAGTAGGTTCATGGATGGAAAAAACAGACATGCATGTAACCAAAAGCCTTTAAAACACGGGCTTGGTCCAGCAATTCTTCCCTTGCATGAAAATCAGAGCTTAACCACAATGAAACACCACTGACCAATAGATAAGTTAGGGTGACGACTAGTGGGAGAGGTATGGAGTGACGTGCAATAAATGCGCGTCGTTTCCATCCTTTACTCCTTCAATCACTTAGTACGCACCAACCAAACATTCCATTAATGCATTGAATTAAACAATGCATTGAGACCAACATCCAAAATGTGCCACCCTATGTTACATTAACCATTTCCAACCATAACACGCATCACATGTTTTTCCATATAAGACAATAAATCATATAGCCACTAACCCTGTTAGCTAGGACTAACAACAATCCATTTAAACTTCAAATGCATAGTGCAACATCATATAACATAATAGCATAGTTCCTTCTTTTGGATTTTATTCATATTGCTTCATTTCTTTTCAATTTCTCTTTTGTTGTTACTAACATGTTGTTGGCATGTTTTATAGGCAGTGTATTCTTGTCATTGCTGGAAAGTACAACAACGATGATGGCTTGAGTATCGGAAGGATATGCCAGGCGGGCTCCAAAAGCCTTTTGGGAAGACGATGCAAAGCATGATAAACAAGATCAGAGTATGCAGTGATGGATCTCATTGAGATTTCACAATGAACATTATATCTGAGCCAGAGGTCCAACCGGCATTGGATCTAGGAGAACCTGCATGCTCTTTAATCAACAAGGTGACATGCGAAACCCTAAAAAATCCAAAATAGGCACCGCAACAAAGACTCCATTTCGGAGTTTCAGTTACTGAGATATGGAGAAGTCAAGAGTCGAGACTCTCCAACACAAGAGTCCTAAAGTCACAAAACGCGAAACGCTAAAATCGTGAAACAGGCGCATCGCTTGAAGTTTCAGCTACCGTAGTTTCAGATACTGGGAGATAGATATGTCATAGACTCTCTTCATCAAGAGTCCCAAAGTGCCGAAATGTGAAATCCCAAAAACCCAAAACAGGCACACCACTTGAAGTATTGGATACTAGGATTTTTCCTACCGGGAGATGGATATGTCAGAG
Source organism: Picea engelmannii (assembly GCA_009831015.1). Lineage (NCBI taxonomy): Eukaryota > Viridiplantae > Streptophyta > Pinopsida > Pinales > Pinaceae > Picea > Picea engelmannii. Next base: position 15,106 of record ML853395.1, read on the forward strand.
ACTCTCAACAACAGTAGTCCCAAAATTGCGAAATGCGAAATGGCAAAATGATCTGAGCTGTTGGTTCAAGGAGATCATGGACCGTTGATCCGACTCCATTTCAAAGTATTGGATACCGGGATTTCGGATACCGGAAGATGGAAATGACAAAGACTCTCATCATAAGGAGTCCCATAGTCGCGAAACCCGAAGTCGTGAAATGATAAAGACTCCATACCGGAGTTTCAGATACCAGGAGTAGGAGGAGTCAAGAGTGAAGACTCTTCATCACAGGATTCTTGAAATCACAAAACCCGAAGTCGCGAAATGTCACAGACTACATACCGGAGGTTCGGATACTAGGAGTTGGAGATGTCAAGGTATTTCACCATCAGAGTGCGGAAATGTCGAAACACAAAATTGTGAATTGCAGTTTCAACTAAGACTGTGGTCACAGCCGTTGGTCACATCATCGAAGAGTTAAGCTCCTGTTTCGGAGTTTCAGGGACCGAGACTTAGAAAGTCGAGAAACATAACAACATGATTGTCGAAATGCTGAAATACGAAACAAGTTTAGTCTCAGCCTGAGGTCACAACCATTGGTCACATCAGCGGAAGATGGGGGAAGGAGTTAGTGAATACAAGCTCCTTTTCGGAGTTTCAGGGGTTGGGAAATGGAGAGTACTAAAATCCTCCACCATGATGATCCCAAAATGTCGAAGAGAAGAATTGTGAAATGAACACAATAGTTAGAGAAGTTAATCTAATGGTGAAAATGAAACCGAAGAAGTCGGAGGGCTACTGTAGCACTTCTCAGTGTAACTGATAGAAACCACTGAGGGTTTCTTCTAGAGGACTTGAAGACACTTCTATGTGATTTCCAGAGCAACTGAAGGGTCACAAGGAATCTTCGAGTAAGAGAAAATACTGTTCGGGGAGGCTATTTATAGCTAGAAGAGCGGTGGAGCCGTTAACTATGACAGAGAGGTTGAGGTCGACGAGAACAAAACATGAAGAATCTCAATTATTGGTGATGTGAAGGAATTTGATCATGACACCCAGTGATGATGGACAGATGGGCTTAACAAATAGGGAAGCTAAAGAGTTTCCATGATGAATAGGCATAGCACTCGACATGCAGTGTATGCAGAACCATTGCATACATAGGATGCACAAGATACACAGGGAATATAAGAATGTGGAGAACAGAGGAGATTGTGGTTGCTGGTGTGAGTGATGCATGTGTGAAGAAGGAGGTGGAGTGCAATAACTGAGATGGACAGAAGACAAAAGGTGACTTGAATGGGAATTGCACAGAGAGCAGAACAGGCAGAAGAACAGAAAGTGCAATAGATGCATGTAGGAAGACAGTGAGGCAGACAGAGCAGAAAAACCTTGCAGAACAGTGATGAGACTGGTAAATTGATGTTTGAACATTATATCACTGTAATAAGTTTCAGTAACACGTAATCATAAATGAGGGCAGTAGGGAGGTTCTAGGCAGGATGGGTGTCCTCAGAGGTTCAAGTGGGTGCTTGAACACAAGGAGTTGTAGCTTCCTTCTATTGGGTGCTAGAGAAACCAGGGAGTTGGTGCTTCCTCCTATTTGGTGCTAGAGAAACCAGGGAGTTGGTGCTTCCTTCTGGTGGGTGCTAGAGAAAACAGAGAGTTGGTGCTCTTAGCAAGTTGCAGCTTGCAAAAACAGAGGTTGTAGCCTCACAATGAGTTTGTGCTCATATGTATGATAACGTAAAGAATGTAAATAATACTTATCATATAAAGAAGAAGAAGTTTTTATCATTTATCGGTTTCCTCGAGAAATATCTGTCTCTATGTATCTCAGATATGTGACTGATGTTGAATGTGCCATTGTTTATTTCCTTGCATTATTGTGATTATCATTGAGTTCCTTGTAAAGAAGTTAAAATGAGCATAATTGTTTAAGCACGGTAACAACTGATTCACCCCCCCCCCCCACTCTCAGTTGTCCAACAATTGGTATCAGAGCCAACCCCTTTTATCTAATTACAGATCCTGGAGCTTAAACATGTCAAGCCATGAAGGAAATTCAACCAATAAAGCCCCTCTGTTCAATGGAACAAACTTCGCCTTCTGGAAAGTTAGAATGAGAACCTACATAATGGCTTTAGGTGCAGATGTCTGGGATTTGGTAGACATTGGTTATGTAAAGGTAGTTGTACTAGCTAATAAGGATGACAAGCTATAATTTAGCTTCAACGCTAAGGCTATGAATGCTATCTTGAGTGGGCTTGCAGAAGTAGAATTCGTAGAAGTTATGCACCTAGGAACTGCCAAAGAAATGTGGGACAAACTCATTAGCAGTTATGAAGGTAATGAAAATGTAAAGGACGACAAGCTTCAAACCTACAGAATACAGTTTGAATAGATGAAGATGAAGGAAGATGAAACTGTTGGAAAATACTTTCTGAGAGTAGAAGAAATGGTAAATGCAATATAATCACTTGGTGAAACAATTGAGGAACCTTCTTTAGTTCAGAAAATCTTGAGATCTCTCCCAGATAGGTTCAATCCAAAGGTCTATGCTATAGAACAGCTAAATGATTTGAAAAACTTGGAGTTTGATCAACTTCTAGGAACATTGATTGCATATGAAATGAGAATAGTTAAAGATAAACCCACCTCCAGAGAAGCATCATTTAAGGCAGAAAATAATGAGGATTCTGAGCCTGATGAAATTGAAGAAAAATTTGTGAAGAGACTGAAGAAGGGATCAGGCAAATAAAAAGATGAACTGCCTTTCAAATTTTTCAACTGTGGTAGGATAGGTCATTTTTCAAATAAATGTCCCCACAAAAGAAACGATTAGACATGTGATGATGAGGAGAATTACAAACACGTAAATTTCTTTAAAGAGAATAACTTTAAGAAGAAAAGTCTTTGCGTAAACAATGATGAGGATCCTTCAGATGATGAAGACAATGACTCATCTATTGAAGATAAACTAAATGACTTCATACTTATGGCCAAAGAGGATTATTATAATAACAACACAGGTAGTGATGTTAATGGAGAAGAAGCTATGGTTGACATGGAAGGAGAGATGATCAGTGCACTAAAAGAGATTGACAGACTAAGAATCAAGAATACAAAGAAAAGACAATTGTTGATACAATTCGAGAAAGACAGTTAAGAACCTGATGAAGACCTTGTCCTACTAAAAATAGAATTAGAAGAGACAAATAAAATCGAAGACATTCTGAAACGACAGTTATCAGAAAAGAACGCAAGATGTGAAGCATTAGAACAAGAAGTAGTGAAAACTAGGAAAGAGATGGAGACGTTTCAAGCATTGTATAATCATAATTTGTCAAGTATCAAAGCCTCAGAAGGATTAGACACCATTCTAAATCAACAAAGGAATCCAAAGATAAAAACTAGTTTGGGTTATGAAGAGGGATCAAGTAGTGGCAAGCCAAGAAAAGAATAACCCATCAAGTTTTTCAAATGTACAACCAATGACAACAACAAACCTGCAAAAACAAAGGAAGACAACTAGCCGCCCAGGACGAGTAAGGAAAAAGGTGCCAGGACTGAATCTATAGAACAAAGAAATAGTGCGCTCTCTGTTGAAAGACATCATCAACATGGAAGAAATGGATTTTCTCAAAGAAGACAACCATTTTCCAGGTACAAAGAATTTTTCTAAGGCTATTGTTTCTACTATTCTAACTTTGGTCAAAAAGTTGTAAATTGTTCCTTTAGACTTAAACATGAGCAATTAAGATTTCAAAGGAATAAATACCTGCCACAACAGAGACTGATTTATCCAAATAACAAGCCTTCACAGATTCCAAATTGCCAAATTAAGTCTAGGGACATGCAACTAAGGAGGTCAAGAAATAATCAACAGTCAATGAGTAGACAACATTGCAACAATAATTTTGACCTATTGAACAATGAGATTGAATGTTACATCTGTCATAACTATGGACATAAATCTATTGACTGTAGATTAAAGAACTATGAACCAGCCTTGAATTCCCCTACTGAAAATGTCAAGTTTTGGAAGAAGAAAGAAAGTGACAAGTGTGGATTAGTGTTGTTAGCTCAAAGAAAAATGAACCCTTGGTATATAGATAGTGGATGCTCCAAACATATGATGGGAGACAAAGGTAATATTCTATCCCTAAGTGAAAGAAAATCAGGAAACATAACCTTTGAAAATGATGCTCTAGGTAAAATAAAGGGTAAAGGGATGGTGAGTTTAAGTAATGGAAAAGGAAAAGCCAAAAATGTTCTACTTGTAGATGGGCTGAAACATAATCTGCTCATTGTAAGTCAAATGTGTGATGGAGGATGTGAAGTGGTGTTCACGTCCAAGGACTGCAAGATAAAGTTTGTAAACTCAGGACAAGTGGTGGCCAAAGGCATAAGGAAAAAAAATAATGTATATGTGCTGAAAGAAAATAGAGAAGAATGTCATCTAAGAAAACATGATGAAATTTGGTTATGGCATAAGAGACTTGGACATCTAAACTTTGACCACTTAATCAAACTCAAAAATCTTGAGGCAGTAAAAGATCTTCCGAGAATATCAAAGCCCCAAGATTCAATGTGTAAACCTTGCCAAGTAGGAAAGCTAAACAGGACACAGTTTAAGTCCAAGAGCTTTACTTCAACAGAGAAACCACTCCAACTAGTTCATATGGATTTATGTGGGCCATGAAGACAGGAAGGCACATGCAAAGAAAACTACTTCATGATGATTATTGATGACTACTTTAGACTTACTTGGGTTGCCTTTCTCAAAGAAAAAGATGAAGCATTTGAGAAGTTTAAAATATTTAAGGCTTTAACTGAGACTCAAACAAGCAAGAAGTTAAAGGAAGTAAGATCAGACCGAAGAGGAGATTTTATTTCAAGTGACTTCAATAAATTATGTGATAAGCATGGGATCAAGAAAGAATACACAATCCCAAGAACTCCACAACAAAATGGAGTAGTTAATAGGCAAAATAGAACAATGCAGGAAATGGCCAGGTCAATGATGAATGAGAATAACATTGGTCAAACCTACTGGGTAGAAGCAATACACACATCAGTCCATGTTCTTAACAAAGCCCACCTCACACCACAAAGTGACAATACAACTTATGAGTTGTGGTTTGGGAGACCTGCTTCAATTAAACACTTCAAAGTCTTTGGGAGTAAATGCTACATAAAGAATAATAATGAGAACCTTGGCAAATATGATGACAGGGCTAATGAAGGTATATTCTTGGGGTATGCTACAAACAATAAAGGATACAGATGCTATAATAAGAGGCTGCATAAAATGGTTGACAGTATAGATGTAAAAGTTGATGAAGGAATCCTGGGAAGAGAGATGTACAATAATGAGTCTTATACAGAAGACACAACAAAAGCTGAAGATGAACAGGTTCAAGAATCAAAAAATGAAGACTCTAAATCAGATGAAGACTCAGACACTCAGACAGACTCAAATCAGCAATCAACTTCAAATTCCTCCTCCAGAATCATTCAAAAGAATCATCCTGCAAGTCAGATAATTGGAGAAAAGACAAAGGTGTACAAACGAGAATAAATCTAATCAAAACCATCGAACAATCTCATATAGATTTTATATCCATGCTCGAACCCAATAATTTCTAATGAAGCCAACAATGATGACCACTGGGTTAAAGCAATGAATGATGAACTTGATCAGATTGAGAAAAACAATACATGGGAGATGGTTCATAGACCTGAAGGTAAAAATGTCATTGGCTCCAAATGGATCTTTAAGAATAAGTTGAATGAGCAAGGAAAATCTGTCAGAAACAAAGCAAGGTTAGTCTGTAAAGGATATGCTCAGATAGAAGGACTGGATCTTGATGAAACATTTGCGCCTGTAGCAAGATTAGAAGCTATCAGAATGTTTCTTGCCTATGCTTGTCATAAAAGGTTTAAAGTATATCAAATGGATGTCAAGTCAGCTTTTCTAAATGGAGATTTAAGTGAAGAAGTCTATATGGAACAACCAAAGGGTTTCAAACTGTCTGATAACCCTAACTTAGTATGCAAGCTGAAGAAAGATTTATATGGGTTAAAACAAGCCCCTCACACCTGGTATCACAGACTCGATATGTATCTCAAAGACAAAGGGTTCAAGAGAGGAACAACTGACATCAATCTGTATATTAAAACAGAGAATAATAATTTGCTCATCGTATTGGTCTATGTAGATGAAATCATCTTCAGATGTAATAAGGATCCATTGGTACAATGGTTTGATTCTTCCATGGAATATGAGTTTGAAATGTCCATGATAGGAGAACTGTCATTTTTTCTTGGTCTACAAATTACTCAAAGGTCTGAAGGGATGTTCATTTCTCAAGAAAAATATCTAAGAGAAATGCTAAAAAGATTTCAAATGAAAGACTCCAAACCTGTGGGTACACCTATGGTTACTGGATGCAAATTAAGCAAGGATAATGACTCACCTGATGTTGATCAAAGTTCATATAGATCAATGATAGGCAGCCTAGTGTACATCACAACATCTCACCCAAACATAATGCATGTTGTAGGAATGGTAGGAAGATTTCAGTCTACACCTAAACAGAGTCATTTGCAAGTTGTCAAAAGAATATTCAGGTATTTGAAAGAAACAATGACTTATGGTCTGTGGTATCCCTGAAATCAGAATTTTTAGTTAACTGCTTATTCAGATGCAGATTGGGAAAACTGTGTTGATGAGAGAAAAAGCACTGGTGGAGGAGCATTCTTCTTGGGTGACTCATTAGTAGCATGGCTTAGTAAAAAGGAGGGTTCCATTTCTTTATCAACTACAAAAGTAGAGTATATTGTTGTTGCTACCTGTTGCACTCAGGTATTATGGATGATTCAGACACTTGTAGACTTGGAAGTAAAATATGTTGCACCGATCCCAATTCATTGTGACAACGCAAGTACCATCAGTGTGTCTAAGAATCCAATATTCCACTCCAAGACCAAGCATATATCCATAAAATACCATTTTCTGAGAGAGCAGGTCACCAATCAGGTTGTTTAGGTTCAGTACATTAAAATCACAAAACAAATAGAAGACATCTTTACTAAACCCCTAGCTAAGACCCCTTTTGAATATCTCTGACAGAAGCTGGGTTTCATCCCGCCTCACACCTAAGAGAGTCCATCCTGTTAGGGGGAGTCTTGTATTGATTTCATATCTGACACCTCCTAAAAATACTGCAACAGCTCAAGGGGAGCGTGTTTTCTTTGACATTGATGTCAAAGGGGGAGAAAAGAATAGGTCCAAGTGGATTTTGTTGCCATAAATGCCAAATGGGGAGATTGTTGGCATGTTTTATAATCAGTGTATGCTTGTCATTGATGGAAAGTACAACAACGATGATGTCTTGAGTATAGGAAGGATGTGCCAGGTGGGCTCCAGAAGTATTTTGGGAAGACAATGCAAAGAAAGCTCAACAAGATCAGAGTATGCAGCGATGGATCTCATTGAGATTTTTCGATGAACGTCAGATCTGAGCTAGGGGTCTGACCGACGTTGGATCCAGGAGAACTTGCATGCTCTTTAACGAGAAAGGTGACATGTGAAACCCAGAAAAATCCAAAACAGGCACCTCAACGAAGACTCCATTTCGGAGTTTCGGTTACCGGGAGATGGAGAAGGCAAGAGTCAAGACTCTCCAACACAGGAGTCCCAAAGTCACGAAATGTGAAACCCCAAAATCGCAAAACAGGCGCATCGCTCAAAGTTTCGACTACTGGAGTTTTAGATACTGGAAGATAGAGATGTCATGGAATCTCGTCATCAGGAGTCCTAAAGTGCTGAAATGTGAAATCCCAAAAACTCGAAATAGGCACACCACTCGAAGTATTGGATACCGGGATTTCGACTACTGGGAGATGGAGATGTCAGAGACTCTCATCAACAGGAGTCCCGAAATCGCGAAATGCGAAATGATGAAATGATCTGAGCCGTTGGTTCGAGGAGATCGTGGACCGTTGATCCGACTCCATTTCAAAGTATTGGATACTGGGATTTCGGATACCGAGAGATGGAAATGATAAAGACTCTCATCATAAGGAGCCCCGAAGTTGTGAAATGATAAAAAATACATACTGGAGTTTCAGATACCGGGAGTAGGAGGAGTCAAAAGTGAAGACTCTTCATCACAGGAGTCCCAAAATTGTGAAACCCGAAGTCGTGAAATGTCACAGACTACATATCGAAGGTTCGGATACCGAGAGTTGGAGATGTCCAGGTCTTTCACCACAGGAGTGCTGAAATGCCAAAACGAAAAATTGTGAAATGAAGTTTCGACTAAGGCTGTGGTCACAGTCTTTGGTCACATCGTCGAAGAGTTAAGCTCCTGTTTCAGAGTTTCGAGGACTGAGACTTGGAAAGTCGAGAAACCTAACAACACGATTTCCAAAATACCGAAATGCGAAACAAGTTTAGGCTCAGCCCGAGGTCAGATCCATTGGTCACATTGGGGGAAGATGGGGGAAGGAGTTAGTGATGAAAAGCTCCTTTTCAGATTTTCGGGGGTCAAGAAATGGAGAGTACTAAAATCCTCCACCACGATTATCCTAAAATGCCGAAGAGAGGAATGCCGAAATGAACGCAAGAGTTAGAGAAGATAATCCAATGGTGCAAATGAAATTGAAGAATATCAGAGGGCTACTGTAGAAATTCTCAGTGTAACTACTAGAAACCACTGATGGTTTCTTCCAAAGGACTCGAAGAGACTTCTGTGTGATTTCCAGAGGAACTGAAGGGTCAAAAGGAATCTTCTTGTAGGAGAAAAGACTGTTTGTGGAGGTTATTGACAACTGGAAGAGCGGTGGAGTCGTTAACTGTGATAGAGAGGTTGAGGTTGATGGGAACAGAAGATGAAGAATCTCAACTGCTAGTGATGCAAAGGAATTTGATCATGACACCTAGTGATGATGGACAGATGGGCTTAACAAAAAGGGATGCTGAAGAGTTTCCATGATGAACAGGCAGAGCACTCGACATGCAGTGTATGCAGAACCATTGCATATAGAGGATGCACAAGATACACAGGGAATATAAGAATGTGGAGAACATAGGAGATTGTGGTTGCTGGTGTGAGTGATGCATGTGTGAAGAAGGAGGTGGAGTGTAACAGTTGAGATGGATAGAAGGAAAAAGGTGCATTAAATGGGAATTGCACAGAGAGCCCAACAGGTAGAAGAATAGAAAGTGCAATGGATGCAGGCAGGAAGACAGTGAGGCAGAAAGAGCAACAAAACCTTGCAGAACAATGATGAGACTGGTAAGCTATTGTTTGAACATTATATCATTATAATAAGTTTCAGTAACACATAATCATAAATCAAGGTGGTAGGGAGGTGCTAGGGAGGACGGGTGTCCTCAGAGGTTCAAGTGGGTGCTTGAACACAGGAAGTTATAGATTCCTTCTAGTTGTTTCTAGAGAAACCAGGGAGTTGGTGCTTCCTTCTAGTTGGTACTAGAGAAACCAGGGAGTTGGTGCTTCCTTCTAGTGGGTGCTAGAGAAAACAGAGAGTTGGTGCTCTCAGAAAGTTGCAGCTTGCAAAAGCAGAGGTTGTAGCCTCACAATGAGTTGGTGCTCATATGTATGATAATGTAAAGAATGCAAATAATAATTATCATGTAAAGAAGAAGAGGTTTTTACCCTTTATGGGTTTCCTCAGGAAATATCTATCTCTGTGTATCTCATATATGTGACTGATGTTGAATGTGCCATTGCTTATTTCTGACATTATTGTTATTATCATTGAGTTCCTT
>ML853396.1:0-20721 GCA_009831015.1 Picea engelmannii
CAAATGTTGAAGAAAAAGGATGATAATAGGAGAGCCAAAGACAAGAGGGTTTGATGAATGAAGTGTTGGTAAGCCAAGGCTTTAACCACCAAACCCTAGGGGAAAATGACTACTAAGGTGTAGGTAACCCTAGTCCTTAGTATATTTTCCTCCCCTCTTTAACTCAAAGATGAAGCAAGTGACAACTAAGATGAAGCAACAAGTGCTAAGGTTTTGCAATGGCAAGGTCCTTAGCAATGGCTTCAATAAAAACGGCTCCTTGGCACAATCTAGTAGGTGAATAGTTATTGAGACAAGGACAATAACATGTGCTTAATATCCTATGGTTTTAAGCTAGAAATTTCATAATCTTAGCAAAATGAAAAGTAAAGATACTATAACCATTCAAAAGAAAGAATAATTGCAGAATTTTACTTACATTCACCAAGAATAATCTAGCATATCACCTAGTTGAAGACTTTCCACCAAGAAAATGCCCAAAAACACCAAGATTATACTTCCTTCCAAAAGTGCGCACTAAATTTCACTCATAAAACCCTAAGTAGGGAGAAAATTTCAGACCTCACAAGTGTGATTGAAAGATGATGAGAAATAAGAGGTAATTTCCCCTTATTTATACAAAACAAATGACCAGAATTAGGTCAAAAAAGGCCAGCATGGCCAGTCACAAATAATATCCAGTTTTTTACATTAAATGTCATAATAAAACCCTAAAACAAGCTGCTAGGGTGACATCATTCCCTTTTAGGATGACGTTAGGCCCCTTTTGGGAAACGTTGGCCTCTTGGAGCAAAACGTTAGGCCTTCTTGGGCCTTAGGAACCTGCCACATGTGTCACTTGGCACACAACCGCCTCCAAAACATCCCAAAATGTTGGATGATGTCATGGGTGACCTGGGTGATGTCATGGACCTTCCAAGGACTACATCATGGTGGAAAAGGCACAACACCCCTGGGTCAAGGCTTTCTAGGTTATCTCTAGTGAAACGTCCTCTTCTCTCTCTAGTGCAATCCTCTTATCTGTCTTTGCCTGCTGCTGGGGTCTCAGCATCCATCTGGTGGGATTTTAGCCCCATGGAGGTCCGAACTAATCATACACCCATGTGTACTTGTCCATCAGGCTACTTTTCCATCAGGTGTGGCCCTACAACATCAACAGATATGCCCTCGATGGGCTCAAAAGTCACAAGGAGCATAGCAATGTCAATCACATCTAATCATCAAGTTATTAAACATGTGCATAAAACCCCATTTACCTAGACAAATGCTCAAATAAATTATGTTAATCTGCAAGCCAAGTTTGGAGGGAACACTAGGACGTCCTATTGGGCTAATGCTCATTGGATGTGGGATGTTTCCAGGATAATTCAAATCTAGGCCATGTGAGTGGATGAGATGGTAAGGGATGTCTGGGCAACGGGTGCAGTGATAGCAGGGAAATGTATGGCTTACATGTGGATGCCTCTAAAGAGGTTGAGTTGCACCTGTCATGGATGCAAATGTTTCCAAGCCCATTCATGCCTTTTATCTTTTGTTCTTATTTCTTTTTCTTTCAAGAGGCTAGTTAGGGGACACTTCCCTGGCGTGGTGACCAGTGGTGGAAATGTTACCCACAAGCATTTCACGGAAATGAGAAGGTTGGCTCGTGATGAGACCCCTTTCTCTTGGCTATGCCACCAAGAGCCACTACCCTAGTGTGGTGACTAGTTGTTGGTAGTGTCATACCTCTACATGCCCATGGAACTAATAGGTTGGCTCATGATGAGACCCCCTATCCTCTAACTAGGTCTTGTTTTATTATTTTTTATGGGTCCCTCTATTTCTTGCTGAGAATATTTGTATTGCTTTCTTTGGGATGTCTGGGCAAAGAATCTCAAGGTTTCATTCTTTTGGCTTCTAATTTTTTCCAGCTAATTTTACCTTCTGGGCCTTTAGCTCCTTCTTCCCACAAGGTAAGGTACAACCCTTAGATATTTTTCCAACCCAATGCCCGGACCCGTGTAATGGGATGGATGAGCAGGAAAAAGATGAAAAGTGGTAAGTATGGTGGGAGTGGACGATGGCCTTTCATGAATCCCCCTAGTGGCAAGTCAAACCCTATGGGTACCAGCTTACTAGGGCATCATGTCATTCTCCCCAGGTATGTTCAAGTGGAAAAGCATAAGTTCCAAGCACATTTTAGAAGCAAAAAGAATTAAATGCACATATTCAAAGGTTTTGAGGATCGGAGTGACACATACCATGATACCCGAACTCATTACCTCATGGAGAAAGACATGTCTTTGCTACAAGACTAGGCCGATGTGATGGATGTTGTTGTTGCTGACAAAGTGGAGGTGCTAAAGAATGAAAGGATGGGCCCTCTAGGGCCATGCTAAATTCGATATGGCTCTCGGTACTCCATGTCTAGGACCTGTGGGCCTCAAGACATAATCTCCTTAGTTATCCCTAGGTTAGGGGATAACTGTTGATTTTTCTATGTGATAGGTTAAGCATGTATTTCATTTCAATTTTCATTTGTCTTAATCATAAACAATAATGTTGCAGCAACCAATATCACAAGAAGAAACACCATGCACAAGAACACAAGAAATATCTTGGGAAACCCTTCTCAACAAGGGCAGAAAACCCAGCCAAATCCTTTGTTATAATATTCAAGAGAAATACCTTCACCACCAAGAAAGACCTAGCACACAAGAGGGTGATTCAAACCCTAGAAATCTACCACCCGAGAGAGGTGTGCACCTTTTACCAAAGAAGTGTACTTGTTGAAATTTCCAAACTCACAAGAAAGATATGATTCTATAATGGGGAATTTCCCTTTACTTATATTAGACTTATCCTATCAACCGAAGTGTCTATTGGATCAACAGGGTCGACCTCACTAAGTCATATTATAATTGTTATAATTATAATTATAATTATTATTATTATTATTATTATTAACCATATTAATTATCTTTTACATTTATTATTAATCACATTAAGGTGGGGTCGACCTGTACCCTTTACATAAAAATTAGGGTTACATGCAGGTATGACTCTTGAACAACATATATCAAAGGATCTGATACACCCACTAGTGCTCATCCACTAGGGGCACATCCATAGGGATGTCATAGCTCTGGCTCACTGAATTACACAGAAGAACCATATCTACACGCGTTCACCTATGCTCATCCACAGGCACATCCACTCTACAGATATTCTTTCCCACTGCCTCACACATGAGAATCATCTAGATTTTTCTCATCAACTCTGTTGCTCAAAGGAGGCTAACACATCATCTTCATTTATGTTCACATGACGATGCACCCAACACTTTGGGATTTCACATGTTCACCTTGTGCTCAGCCACAGGCACGTCAAACTCATCAGATCGCCTTTCCCACTGGATAATAATATGGAGTTATTATCACTCTCTGAATGGATGAGGTCATCTCTACATTCCTATCTCTGTCTCAGGAAGGAACAACATACCCTTCTTAGGGGATTTCTCTCAGGTTTGTAATATGAGAGAAATATTTCGCGTAGTTGCAATGATCCACACCTCACGGGTTTGTAAGCTAGAGAATGTCTCACATAGTTTCATTCATCAACACTCCCTCTCGGCTAGGGAGGAATTTTCCACTAGGCCAAGTCTCTCACAGAAATACTCAAACTTTGTATTGGCAAGTGGTTTGGTGAAGATATATGCAATCTGTTCATGAGTAGAAAGATATTGCGCGTGTATTGTCTTTCTCTGCACCATGTCTCTGATATAGTGATACTTGATTTCAATGTGTTTTGATTTGTCATGAAACATTGGGTTCTCAGAGAGCTTTACACATCTCTGGTTGTCACAATGAATAGTAGTCGGATCCAACTCATGATCGAACAAGTCTGTCAAGATTTTTCGAATCCATACTACTTCACGAAATGCCACTTAATGCAATGTACTCTACCTCTGTTGTACTCACAGCTATAGAGCTTTGTTTTGTGCTACACAAGGAAACCATGGTTGATCCTAAGGTGAAGCAGCAACCTGAGGTTCTTTTTCTATCTAATGTACTTCCTTCCCAGTCTGCATCATAATATCCTTCCAAGATTAGGTCCACATTAGTTGCATATCTTAGGCCATAACCAATTGTACCTTGTAAGTATCTCAATATGTGTTTTGCAGCTTCCAGTGTGTATGTTTTGGTTGACTCATAAATTGGCTAAGCACATTCACTACATAGCAAATGTTTGGTCTGGTGTTAACCATATACATCAAAGATCCAATAAGTTGTCGATATAAATTTGGATCTATGTCTCATGAATCAATGTCACTCATCTTCTTTAGATCCATTACCATTGGAGTAGTCATGGATTTACAATCTGTCATTTTGAACCTTTTTCAGTATCTCCATAGTATATTTTCCTTGACTTAGGAAAATTTCATCTAATCTCTACCATACTTCTAGTCCCAAGAAGTAATGCATTAGGCCCAAATCCTTCATTTCAAATTTGGAAGTTAATGCTTGTTTGCATTCAACAATGAGTCTCTCTGAACCGGTGATGAAAAGATCATCCACATATAAGACCAAAATCAGACACTCATTGCCATCAATGTGATAATATAAGTTTGGGTCGGCTGCACTTTTGTTGAAGCCCAAACTCATCAAAAATCCATACATTTTCTCATACCAAGCACGTGGTGCTTGTTTTAGACCATATAGGGCTTTATTCAACCTGCATACATGAGATTTTTCGTTGTGTATAATGAAACCTTCTGGATGCTCAATATAAACTTCTTCCTCAATTTCACCATTGAGAAAAGATGTCTTTACATCCATCTGATGTAGCTTCCAACCCATGGAGGCAACTAGTGCAATGATAGATTGGACGAAGGTATATCTGGCTACCGATGAAAACGTATCTTCGTAGTCGACTCCCTCTATTTGTGAAAACCCTCTAGCCACAAATCTTGCTTTGTATTTTTCAATGCTTCCATCAACAGCATGTTTGATTTTGTAAATCCATTTGGAAGTCACTACATACTTTCCCTTTGGTCTTGGAACAACATCCCATACATCATTTTTTAGTATGGATTGATATTCTTCAGTCATGGCATATTGCCATACTTGTTCACCTAAAGCTTCTCCATGACAAGTTGGTTATGAATCAATAGTGTGGGTCATGGCTGAAAGGTAGCTTGAGAATCTCTTAGGTCTCTTGCTTTCTCTGGTTGCTTCTTGTGGGGATTTATGCCCTTCTACTTCTTCTAAAGTTTTTCGATCCCAAGTAGGTCTTTTATGTCCAACTGTGATATCTCTAGGTATGTTTCTTGGGGCAACTGAATCTACTGGAGCAATTGGGTCAACTGGAGTTGTTGGATCATCTGGAATAATATTTGTCTCCCTCTGAACTACTAAAGGAGGAGGAGGTATTGTTTCACTATCGATTTCCATTTGAGCTTCTCTAGATTTCTGGAAGGCTACTTCTTATTCAAAGGTAACATCTCCACTTACTTCAATTTTTCTCTAACCTGGGATGTAGATTCGATATTCTTTTGAGGATTCAATGTATCCTACAAATGTACCCTTTCTTCTTGAAGGTTCTAGTTTGGATCTCTTTTCTTTGGGTACATGAAGGTACAATGGACATCAAAATATTCAGAAGTGTTTGATATCAGTCTTCACTTTGGTGAATGCTTCTTCTAGATTAATGTTCTTCAGGATCTGATGAGGACTACAGTTTTGAACAAATACTATTTTCATACATGCTTATGCCCATAGAGTTATAGGTAGACTCTGATCATGTATCATTTCTTTAGTTGCCTCAATGATAGTTATGCTTTTCCTTTCAGCAACCCCATTTTGTTGAGGGTCATAAGGACCTGTGAACTCCCTCTTGATTCTTGCTTCAATACAAAAACTATTCAATTCTTTTGAGGTGTATTCTCCTCCATTGTTTTATCTTAATAATTTGATTTTTCTTCTAGTCAGGTTTTCAACCTGAGATTTGAATTCTTAAAATTTGGCAAGGACTCCATCCTTGTTCTTCAGAAAGTAAATCCAAGTTTTCCTAGAGTGATCATCTATGAAGAGTACATAGTATAAGTATCCATTTAAGGATGCAACAGTCATTGTCCCACATACATCTGAATGTATCAAGTCCAATATTTCCTTGGATTTGTTGTCACTGTTAGGAAAGCATCCGTTAACATTTTTTCCAAGGGCACAACCTTTGCAAACAACTTTATGTTGGATCTGGATCTCTGGTAGACCTGTTACCATTTTCCCTAGAGCTGGAAGATCTCTATAATGAATGTGAACAAGTCTTCTATTCCATAACTCACTCAAGCTGATAGTGTCATGTTATAAGGATTGAACTAGTTTGATGGTCAACTTGTACAATTTGTTTTCTCTAACACCAATTACTTTGGAAGAGATTATATGAGAGTCTTTGTGCCATGCAAGGAATCTTCCTTCTGAGAAAGCAATTTTGTAACCTTTGTCTTCCAAGACCAAAATAGAGAGAAGGTTTCTCTTCATTCTGGGTACATATAGAACTTCCTCTAGTTTAATATGCATATTTGAATCTAGTTGGAAGGTAGAAGTTCCAACTCCTCTTACATTATATTTGGCATCATCTCCAAGAACAAAATGTAGATGTGTCGCTTTCTCAACGAAGTGTGTTAGATGATTTCTAATACTGGTCATGTGCTTGGAGGCACCACTATCAATTAGCCAAGTGTTATCATTGATAGGAACCATACCTGAGAGTGTTGAGATGTTGATGTCTTCATTATTTTGGAGTCTTATGTTGAGCTTTCTTCCCATCATGATTCTTCTCATCTTCACAAACCCTTGTCAAATAGGCTAGAAAACCTAACGGCTAGGCTAGGCTATCACTTTTAGGTTTTGTTGGGCTTATGAATGCCAACAATAAGCCTTGATAAATATGATAGCCCTGGTAAGTTGAGGAGCTTCTTCAAGAAGTTTGCAGAAATAAACTTCAGAATTTTCTGCAGAATTTTGGCAAAACCCTAGAGACCCTTAGAGTCAAAAATTTGAAATGCCCGGAATTTTGATCTGAGACTTGTTGGAGGTGCACTGAAGGAGGTTGTACCCTTCTATGTCTTTTTCATCCCAAGCATCCAATTTTTGAGTGGTGAAATCTCTCAGAAAAGGAGGTCGTACAAAATTTCCGGAAACCCTAGGAGGGTCATATGGTTTCTGCAAATGAGTGAGAGAAGGGGATGGAAAATGCTTGTGCAATGGGATATTCAAGAACTATGCTCCGATACCATGTTGATTTTTCTATATGATAATTTAAGCATGTATTTCATTTCAATTTGCATTTTTCTTAACCATAAACAAGAATGTTGCAGCAACCAATATCACAAGAAGAAACACCATGCACAAGAACACAAGAAGTATCATGGGAAACCCTTCTCAACAAGAGAAGAAAACCCAGCCAAATCCTTTGCTATAATCTTCAATATAAATACCTTCACCACCAAGAAAGACCTAGCACACAAAAGGGTGCTTCAAACATTAGAACTCTAGCGCCCAAGAGAGGTGTGCACCTTTTACCAAAGAAGTGTACTTGCTAAAATTTCCAAACTCACAAGAAAGATATGATTCAACAATGGGGAATTTCCCTTTACTTATATTAGACTTATCCTATCAACCGAAGTGTCTATTGGATCAATAGGGCCGACCTCACTAAGTCATATTATAATTATTATTATTATTATTATAATTAATATTAACCATATTAATTATCTTTTACATTTATTATTAATCACATTAAGGTGGGGTCGACATGTACCCTTTACATAACAATTAGGGTTATAGGCAGGTCTGACTCTTGAACAACATATAGCAAAGGATCTGATACACCTAGTAGTTCTCATCCACTAGGAGCACATCCATAGGGATTTCATAGATTTGGCTCACTGCATTTCACAGAAGAACCAGATCTACACACATTCACATGTGCTCATCTGCAAGCACATCCACTCTACAGATCATATTTCCCACTGCCTCACACAGGAGAATCATCTGGATTTTTCTCCTCAACTCTGCTGCTCAGAGGAGGCCAACACATCATCTTCATTTTTGTTCACATGATGATGCACCCAACACTTTGGTATTTCACACGTTCACCTTATGCTCAGCCACAGGCACGTCCAACTCATCAGATCACCTTTCCCACTGGATAATCATTTGGATTTCTTCTCACTCTCTGAATGGAGGAGGTCTTCTCTACGTTTCTAGCTCTGTCTCAAGCAGGAACCACATACCCTTCTTAGGGGATTTCTCTTAGGTTTGTAAGCTGAGAGAAATACTTCACATAGCTACAATGATCCACACCTCACAAGTTTGTAAGATGGAGAATGTCTCACATAGTTGCATTCATCAACAATAACATCTGGCTCCAACTCGGGGACATGTGCTCACCGTAGAGCGCATCAGAACCTCAGCATCTCTGGCATAACCTGTGACCTTCTTGATATCAACATAATACTGTTAGAAATCATTTGGGGTGGTGATATCACCCCTAGATCATATATATATATAATACAAAATGTGAAAACAAGCATATGTACAAATGGGAATACAAACTAATCTAGCATGAAATGAAAATGGTATATATAATGAATGCAAATGCCTACTTACATGTACTTACCTTTGAAGTCAAGTCTCCACCCCCTAATGGGGTTTGAGGAGGTTCTCGCTAACTGGTAATGGATGCCTCCTTCCTTCCAATGTGGATAAATAATAGGCATCATTTACCGACTTCCTTGCAATTTTGAAGGGTCCAAACCAAATTTGTGTATTCCCTTTGACATTAGTATGTTTTCCCTTCTTGGTGTCCCACATCCATACTATGTCTCCCTCTCTATATTCTTTGGTTCTAAACTCAATTGTTTCTTGGAAAACCCTGGTATATTGTGCAGAGGGAGGAGGGTTGGGTTATGCCGTGAATACTTCTTGCCAGGATGGCTTGATCATGTCATCTTCTTCTTTCTTTAACAACTTGGCAGTCCCAACTTATTTGTCCTTGCATTTGTCTAAGAGTTGTTGATACTCTTCCTTCTTTATCCATTGTATTTGATCAAAGTCTTCCTCTGAAGCGAAAGGAAAATCATTAGGGGAAAATACAGGAAGACTTCCTTTGGTTGGATCATGCATTTTACTAGTTCTGATATCATCCTCTTCCCATTTGACAAAGCCAACTCCTTTCCTTCTAAACCTCATCAAATAGTCATCTTCTTGTGTAGAATAATAATCCTCCAAGTCTTCAGAGATGTCAGATGCATCGTCAGGATAATCACTCCAATTTTTATCTCTTTCTTGCTCCAGAACGATGGGGTGGGGTCTCACCAAAGTACTATCCCTTATGTATGTTTCATGCAAATTCCATACCTCATCATTACCTAGCGCAATATTTCTCTCGTGATTGCTAGGAATATTCTGGTCACCCTTTCCCTTACTAATATTGTATTCTTTTGTCGAGGGAAGGGTGGGCCAACCTTGAAATAAGCATGAATCTACTGATTTGTAATCACTATGTCCGTGAAAGGGGGTTTGCTCATTTTTCTAAAAATGACCAGTTTGTAATAGCATGGAAGTTTCTTCAGACAATAGTTGGTCATCTAGGATTTGTTTTTTCAAAGAAGGGATTTCCAACATTTCACAAATCCTTTTAACATTTTGTAGGATACATGCCATACTAGTGCTTAGGTTGGTTCTATTATTGTTAGGTTTTGGGAAATGTTGGGGTTGATTGCTAGTATACACTTGAGGCTCTTCAAGTTTTACCCTTGAGTTCTCATTTGTTTGGCCAAAGTATTCAATCCTAGGCTTCCTCATGTCTTGTTTTTCTTGGGTTTGACTTGGTTTGAAAAAGGTGAATATGGAATCTACAAAATTAGGTTTCTCATGAGTAGCCTTTGGGTGAATATGGAATCTACAAAATAGGAGTCCTTGCATGACCAGGGTTTAGGATCATTTTCTTGTCTTGCAACATTTTGTAGGTCCAAAGTGTTCAGACAAATTTGTTCTCTTGGAGCATGAGATTCTATTGTTTGAGGAGGTCTCATAGAATTTGGATTTTGGATTTGTGATTGTGACCTTTCTAGCGGAGTGAATCTTTCAAAGATACTTACATCCTCGGAGGGTTCATGTTGTTTTGAAAAATTTAAGGCATCTTTCATGTTTGAGAAACTTGTGCTCCATTTCCTATGGTAAGTATTGTTTTCTACCTCTAGAATCTTTGGGAGGTCATGCTCTAGTCCTCCCATGCTTTCCTTATTTATCTCCTGGATGTCATCATTGTTCAAAAAATTGACCTGATAGATGGCACCACCAAACTTAAGATTCTCTTCAATCTGGAAGGAAGCATCTTGAGGTTCTTCTAGGGTTGTAGGTAATCGATCCTTGAGGGTAAATCACAAATTTACTTCAAAGGAGTTAAGGTAATGTTGGAGAACAACACTCTTTGGGAGAAAATCAAGTTGAAGTTTGGTAATGAGAATATTGAACCTATCAATCAATTCCCTAACGTCTTCATCTATTTGTTTGCAAACTTCGAGGAATTGAGAGTAAAAGGAGGTTATACTTTATTTTTTACACCACCTATCCTTGAAAACTCGTTCAAGATCTTCATGGGTTTTTATGCTTCCATTCGGGAGACCATTAATCCAGCCTTTGGCACTCCTGGTGAGTGAGCTTGCAAAGATCCTCATAAAGACATCAGGGTGTTCCTATTCGGATTGGTGAAATTCAAATGCTTCACAAAACTTGGTCTAATGTGAGTTACCATAGGATCCCCCTTCTCTCGAAAACATAGGTATCCAGGAGTCAACTTTCTTGGGTAGATCATGTAATCCCCCTTGGGTGTTAGCCAAGTCCAAAGGGCCAAAGATTTCTTTGTGAGACCATTTAGCAGGACTTACAATCATAACAATATTCGCAGGGGTAATAGGGATTGCAATAGTAGAAGGGAGTGTGTACTGACACCCACTACGGGTTTCCATTTGTGGAGTCGCCAGATAATTATCTTGAAATTATCAAAGAAATAAGGGAATCACCCTTAGTGGAGTCATCGGGTAAGTTTGTAAGAAATATTATTTGGATAAAGGCTCACCGAAAAAGTGTCGTTTGAGAAAGATTGACTCGGTGTTCCCCGGCAGCGGCGCCAAAATGTTATCGCACAATTTGTACTTTGATAGAAGAAAAGGTTAAAGGAGAGCAAATTGGCGTAACGGGATACTATCCTATCATTGTCACCTTAATATGATGTCTCTTTCTATTTAGGGTGGTAGGCCCGGGGGAGACATCCCCGGTGACCTCGGGTTTTCAGAAGGAAAAGGGAAGGTAGCTAGGTAAAGGTCCCTTCTCACAAATCACCACTGATCAAAAATTCTGGTTTAAATAACCAATGAAGAGATAATATACTAGAAGTGTACCTGCTTGGAACAAAGCAACAGGAAAACTATATATTTGCAAGAGCACTTGCTAGTTAGCACTTCATAAAACCATTGACTTTCTTAAATAAAGAAATTTGTTGAATATGATGAAGTAAACAGAAATCTTATAACAACAATGTTTATAGAGCAATACTTCACATAGAATGTCTTGAAAATAGCTTCAAAATGACTAAAAACCATTAACCATTGAAGTCATAACATTATCATTTGACAGAAGCACATAAGACAAAGTATAATTCAGCCTTTACAATTGCTTTATGAGCTTTTAATGTTGCATTCAATAGTTGTAACTTACTTTAGTAACAAAAGCAAGTAGGTTAGTAGATCAAACTATTCTAGGGTTAGAAAGTGTTAGTGGGTTGTTCAAAGAATAGGTTTTGAAGGTTGTGTTGATCAATTACTCAATGGAGGACTTAGACTAGTGCTTTCTTAGAGAAAATGGAGTCAATAAAGTGGCAGCAAATGTTGAAGAAAAAGGATGATAATAGGAGAGCCAAAGATGAGAGGGGTTGATGAATGAAGTGTTGGTAATCCAAGGCTTCAACCACCAAACCCTAGGGTAAAATGACTACGAAGGTGTAGGTAACCCTAGGCATCAGTAGATTTTCCTCCCCTCTTTAACTCAAAGATGAAGCAAGTGATGCCTAAGATGAAGCAACAAGTGCTAGGGTGTTGCAATGGCAAGGCCCTTAGCAATGGCTTCAGGAAAAATGGCTCTGTGGCACAATCTAGTAGGTGAATAGTTATTGAGACAAGGACAATAACATGTGCTTAATACCCTAGGGTTTTAATCTAGCAATTAATATTAGAAAAATGCAAAGTAAATATACTATAACCATTCAAAAGAAATAATAATTGCATAATTTTACTTACAGTCACCAAGAATAATCTAGCATATCACCTAGTTGAAGACTTTCCACCAAGAAAATGCCCCAAAACACCAAGATTAGCCTTCCTTCAACAAGTGTGCACTAAATTTCAGTCATAAAACCCTAAGTAGGGTGCAAATTTCATACATCACAAGTGTGAGTGAAAGATGATGAGAAATAAGAGGTAATTTCCTCTTATTTATACAATACAAATGACCAGAATTAGGTCAAAAAAGGCTGACATGGCCAGTCACAAATAATATCTAGTTTTTGACATTAAATGTCATAATAAAACCCTAAAACAAGCTTCTAGAGTGACATCATGCCATTTTAGGGTGACATTAGGCCCCTTTTGGGCAATGTTGGCCTCCTGGAGAAAAACGTTAGGCCTTCCTGGGCCTCAGGAACCTGCCACATGTGCCACTTGGCACACAACCACCTCCAAAACATACCAAAATGTTGGATGACATCATGGGTGACCTGGGTGATGTCATGGTCCTTCCAAGGCCTACATCATGGTGGAAAAGACACAACCCCCCTGGGTCCAGGCCTGTCAGGCTTCCCCTAGTGAAATGTCCTCCTCTCTCTCTGGTGCAATCCTCTGATCTGTCTCTGCCCCCCTGATGGGGTCTCAGCATCCATCTGGTGGTATTTTAGCCCCATGGAGGTCTGAACTAATCATCTCCCCATGTGTACCTATCCATCAGGGTACATGTCCATTGGGTGTGGCCCTACAACATCAACAGATACACCCTCCATGTGCTCACAAGGCATAGGGATCATAGCAATGTCAATCACATCTAATCATCAAGTTATTAAACAAGTGCATAAAACCCCCTTTACCTAGACAAGTGCTCAAAGATATTATGCTAATATGTAAGACAATTTTGGAGGGAATGCTAGGACATCCTATTGGGCTAATGCTTATTGGATGTGGGATGTTTATGGGAGAAGTCAAACCTAGGCCATGTGAGTGGATGACATGGTAAGGGATGTCTGGACAAGGGGTGGAGTGATAGCAGGGAAATGCACGGTTTACTTGTGGGTGCCTATGAAGAGGGTGAGTTGCACCTGTCATGGATGAAAATGTTTCCAAGCCCATTCATGCCTTTTATCTTTTGTTCTTATTGATTTTTCTTTCAAGAGGCTAGTTAGGGGACACTTCTCTGGCATGGTGACCAGTGGTGGAAATGTTACCCACAAGCATTTCATAGAAATGAGAAGGATGGCTCGTGATGAGACCCCCTTTCTCTTGGCTATGCCACCAAGAGCCACCACCATGGCGTGGTGACCAGTTGTTGGTAGTGTCATACCGCTACATGCACATGGACCTAATAGGTTGGCTCGTGATGAGACCCCCTATCCTCTAACTAGGTCTTCTTTTATTATTTTTTATGGGTACCTCTGTTTCTTGTTGAGAATCTTTTTATTGCATCTCAAGGTTTCATTCTTTTGGCTTCTACCTTTTTCCAGCTACTTTTACCCTCTGGGCCTTTATCCCCTTCTTCCCACAAGGTAAGGTACAACCCTTAGATATTTTTCCAACCCAATTCCTGGACTAGTGTAATGGAATGGATGAGTGGGAAAAAGATGAAAAGTAGTAAGTATGGTGGGAGAAAACGATGACCTTTCATGAATCCCCTCAGTGGCAACTCAAACTCTATGGGTACTAGCTTACTAGGGCATCCTATCATTCCCCCTAGGTATGGTCAAGTGGAAAATCATAAGGTCCAAGCACACTTTAGAAGAAAAAATAATTAAATGCACATATTCAAAGGTTTTGAGGATCAGAGTGGCGCATGGCATGATACTCGGACTCATTACCTCATGGAGAAAGACCCATCTCTACTGCAAGACCGGGCCGATGTGATGTATGTTGTTGTTGCTGACAAAGTGGAGGCACTAAAGAATGAAAGGATGAGCCCTCCAGGGCCATGCTCAAGTCGATTTGGCTCTTCATACTCCATGTCTAGGACCTGTGGGCCTTGAGACATAATCTCCTTAGTTATCCCTAGGTTAGGGGATAACGCACAATAATGCATTTAGTTTAAAGAATGCACACGTGGTATTTCCAGGATTGTGTTTTCATCTTTTAAGGATTTTATCCATAAGTTTATGGATATGTACTTAGATGATTGGATGATGTTCAGCCTATTAAAGGAGCATATGCAATCCCTAAGGTTGATGCTAGATAGGTGTTGCTAGCTGCAGATTTCCTTGAATGTGAAGAAATGTATATTTTGTACACCCTTTGGGATGTTTCCTGGACATGTTGCATGCAACGAGGGGTCATTGGTCAATCAAGAAAAATTTTCCATGATACTAGACATGATAGATCCCACATCAGTCAAAGAACTGTGCGTCGTGTTGGGATACACAAGGTATTATAGATGATTCATTCAAAGTTACACAAAGGTCGCTACACTATTAGAGAATATAGTGCGCAAATATATGAAGTATCTATGGACACAAGAATGCCAGGAGGCATTGGATACATTAAAGGAAAAGTTTTTAACTGCACCAATCCTAGTATTTCCAGTTTGGACAAAGATATTCCATGTCCATGTAGATGTGTCATCCATTGCACTGAGCTTCATACTCACGCAACTCAGTGAGGGGAACATTCATCATCTAGTTGAATTTTCCAACTGCAAGTTGTCCGAATATGAAAATAATTATACCAAGACAAAGAGTGAGGGCTTGGCTATGGTATATTCCCTATATAAATTTTGAAATACTCACTAGGCACCCCATTCAAAATTTTTACTGACCATTCAGGGCTCAAATATTTGGTCAATGAGACAATGTTGGGGGGGAGAATATGTCAATGGATTATGCTCTTTCATGAGTTTGAGTTTGAAGTGGTCATTAAACCAGGAAAACACAATGTAGGACTAGATCGTATTTCAAGAATCAAGTTTGGGGAAGTAGGCCGCAACTTAGACAAGGCATTTCTCAATTCACAACTCTTCATAGTAGAGGTAGTGTCGGATCAACTTGTTGATATTGCAGCATACCTCACAATAGTTCAAGCACCAGATGATTATACCCAGACACAATGTCAACAACTAGTGACCCATAGTGTAGATTATCAGTTGGTCGTCGAGCACCTATACAAGCTTGGCACCAACAAAATCCTACGTGGGTGCATCTTAGACCATGAATGGGACATGATCTTGTACACGGCTCATGAAGGAATTGCAAGGGGATACAACACCAATAAAGAAATGGTGCACAAGGGTATAATATTATGGTGATCGTCAGTATTCGTAGATGTTAAGGAATACTACAAATAGTGCGACACTTGCCACCGTATCGAGAAACCTTGTTGACAAGATGAACTATCATTATATCCGATCATAGCGTTAGAACCGTTTGACAAGTGGCCTATTGAATTTGTGGGACCAATCAGCCCCCTAGCACGTTAGACAAGTGTGCACTACATTATTACCACCACAGAGTATTTGATACGTTGGTCATAATTCACGCATGTAAAAGACTGTATTGCAGAAATGACCATGCTCTTCATATTTGAGAACATGATCACAAGGTTTGGTTGCCCAAAGGTTTTAATGAGCACTCAAGGTGTGCACTTCTTGAATGAATCTATCCATGTGTTCACTCAAGAATTCTTGAGCCATCATCAAAAGAGTACCCTATATCACCCAAAAGCTATGTAACATCCCCAGCCACCCCGGTCGAGCTATGCCACACACTTATCCCAAAATATGCTCTGACATAGCACTAATACCACAATGTAACATCCCTAGCCACCTTGGGGTGGGCCACATCACACAACCTCAACTTATGTATCTCTAGCCAAACATAATGCAACATCACTCAGCATACTACTAAACAATACTACTCCAAAAATAAATTGCATAGATTCCATTCTAATCACAAGTCTGTGCAATTTTACTTGAAGTAACGCACTCAACCTCAAGTTGAGTTGCACCACACTAAATTTATCCTTTTAACACAACTTTAAGTAGTGGAAGTAACTAATAGAAATTATGTGCACCAACATATTGATCACACAACACTAATGTGAGCACAATCATCTTGGCGTCACACGCCAATTCTAATTTCCATGTGTGTGGGGTCTATCTCCCTGGACGCACATATGAGTTCCAGCCTCATGTGCACACATGCTACTTTCGGGTGCACCCAACCATTCAATCCTTTCCTCGGAGACTCGTGACCAATATCAAAGATAACTTATTAGAAAAAACTATCAACATCTGTCATACTCATGCACAACTACAAATACAGACCATAAGCACCCTACCTACATGTGCAAGCAGCATTAGACAGAATAAAAACAATTACTTATATGCGACAACATACAAGAATTAACCTATGTCAAACATAGATAAATAAGAACATAGTAAACAAGACAAGCACATAAAGAACAGTTATCTTTTATGAAGGTCACCAACTGGGTGTAGAACTCGGACATTCCTCCCATCCATAGACTTTGTTGCTCATGACATTTTAGCAATAGGTCACCATCGAGCTAGAGCTTAACTCCACTAGGGAAAAAGGGTTCCTAGTGACAGGTTAAGGTCTGATCCTCAATAGAATTTCTCATTCCAAGGTGCACGTTGTTGCAACTAGCCTACAGTCCCCCATTCACCACACACCTATCACGCCCAAGGAAGTGTTCCCCTTCTTTTCTTGACAGTACCTTGGATGCCCCACTTCCCTTCTAGCATTACCAACAATAGGATATACAGGAAGTCTCTGAGCCCTACGACTAATGCCCAGTGCACCAGGGAACAATTATCAACAAAAATCTCACCCGGAGAGTATGCTCATGGGCTTGACAACTCGCTTCATCAACAACAAATATCTCACCTAGAGAAACTTCTCACGGGCCTGAAAACCTACCTATTCCATACTAAAACTCTAATACATTATAGAAAACCCCTTACAAGATTCTCTATGCAGATAAGGTAATAGTCTTCCTCTCTAAATCGACCCCCTTCTACACACGAGAGAGTGAATAATGAATAATGCCCATTCCCTTATCCTTTGAGTTTGTCTACACATAATGATGCAATATTATATTGATAATGGTGACTACACTTTATATGGATAGGCACACTAGCCTATCTGCGTCCAAGCTCACCAGCCTCATAATCACATNTATATATATATATATATATATATATATATATATATATATATATATATATATATATATATATATATATATATGTATATATATATAATATATATATGACTCAGCTCTGCGCGCACTCCTAAGTCATTCTCGTGCACTTACCCAAGTGAGCACAACACTGTGAAATGTGTGCATGCAACACTATGAAGTGTGCACACCCTGTCTTTGATAACAATTATCTATGCACTACATAGGTGCGTGCAACACCAAAACTTAGTGCCAACAACTCACAAACCTATATATATACACTACACTTCCAATTGGTAACAACGTCTCACCAGCCTATATGTACAATTACAAAGGGTATGGATCAAGGACAGTACATTCCCCTCTGCCTTATTTATGCATTGTCCTCAGTGCATCATATACACATGTACATACAAAATTTCAAAAAATTTCAAAAAGATGAGGATACTCTACCTGCATAGCATCCTCATGCTCCCAAGTTGCATCCTCAAGACCATAAAAGTTCCATTGGACCTTTACAATCTCCATATCTCGATTCCATAGTTGTTTGATTTTTTGATCCAATATGCAAACCAGTCGCACTCGAAAATCGCCTTCTAGCTCCACCTGAATCACATTCCAATCAATAATATGATTAGCATCAGGTATGTAGTTTTTAAGCAATGACACATTGAAAACATTATGAATACACAAGGATGCTAAAAATGCAATCATATATGTGACAGGAACAATCCTCTCTAGGATTTCAAATGGCCCACAATAGTGCACTGCCAACTTAGAACAATTCCCCAACATCAGGGAACTGCACTTGGATTTTACTTTCAAAAACACATGGTCGCCCACTTTAAACTCTTTGTGGGTTCTGCCTTTATCTTTGCAGCTTTTCTTCCTATATTGGGAAGCCTTTAGATTATGCCTAATCTTTACCATATTCTCTTCCATTTCTCGAAGCAGATCTGGCCCAACTACTACGCAGTCTACTGGGTTGTCCCAACTCACTAGCATGTTGCACTTTCTACCATAAAGTGCTTCAAATGGGCTCATCTTTAAAGATGCTTGATACCCATTGTTTTAATAAAAATCTACCAAATGAAGGTAGTATTCCCATTTGGATGGCTTATCCATCACATACATCCTAAGCATATATTCAATCACCCAATTTATTCTTTTTGTTTGACCATTTGTCTCAGGGTGATAGGTTTTGCTAAAGTTCAGATTTGTCCCAAATCCTTTGAATATCCCTTTCCAAAAGTTTGAGGTGAACTTGGAATCTATGCCAGACACAATTTTCTTAGGTACACCATGCATCTTGGCAATTTCTTGCATGTATATATCAGCAATGTCGGTTCCTCGTGCGCTGACTTCACTAGAACAAAATGGGCAGCTTTAGTAAGCTTGTCCACCACCACCATAATATAATCATGTTCCTTAGCATTCCTAGGAAACTTAGTTATGAAGTCCATGGTCACAACTTCCCACTTCCACTCAGGCATTGGAAAAGGTTGTAGCAAACCAGTTGGATGTTTGTGCTTAGCCTTGACCTTCTGAAATTCGAGACATCTAGCAATAAAATAAGAAACTTCCTTTTTCATACCAAGCCAATAGTATTTTTTTTTTACTGGGACAATTGTCTTCTAATAACCGGGATGTCCCGCATAAGGAACCTTATGCATCTCTGACAATATAAATATTTTTAATGCATGATCATTTGGAACAAAGACTCTGCACCTATACATGAGGATCCCATCCTCTATCAGCTCATAACCTTCCAAAAAAAATTATGCAATACCTTGTTGTAAGGTCGCATTTATGTCCACATAGAGCATATATTATTTGGCATCTTCTAAAATCGTGTCGCTCAAATTGAATTTGTACATGCTAATGGTTGTAGCATGCATCTCATGCACCCTCTTGATGAGTGCGTGAGCCACATTGTTCTCCTTTCCTCTTATACGATTTATGTCAAATTCATACTCACTGAGGAATTATAACCACCTGCTTTGTTTGGAATTTAAACTTGGTTTTCCAAGCAAATATGTAACACCCTGTTTCCCCCAACTTGTAAATATAATCGGAGAATCACGAGTTTTGGGGACGTTCGCACGTCGACATTGAAAACGTCGAAATCCCGATAGGAGCCTAGGACTGTGGCCATATGAAGGCAGGTCACGTAGACCAGCAGCATAGCCGGTAGGACTAAGGTGAAAAGGAGCTCATCGGTAATCGGGGATTCTGTCCCTTGAGATAGAATGAAAATTTTTACTACGTTATAGTGGGTATGTGACAAATTGGTATCAGAGCATGGTTACAACACTCAGCCTGATTGGGCTCATGCATGAGTCGCACATAAACCACGTTTAAAGCACTTCTATGAGGAGTAACTCCCTGACTTAACTCCCCTGTCCAGGATTAAAAACTTAGAAAATGAGAACCCGACTGTGTATGCAAGTAAAAGAAGTTATGAATTTATGCGCAATTTATAAAAATGAATTTAACTCTTGACTAACAACCAGCGTTTGTCTTTTCACTCAAGCAGACGATCAACCGTGGGAATCTACAAACATAGAGAATGGTGACTCACCAAGAGGTGGGAGAAGGCTCCCACAAGCTCAATGCTAGACAAGCTAGATGGATGGCCCTCCTTAGCGAATTTGACTTTGAAATCAAACACATTAAAGGGAAGGAGAATAGGGTGGTCGATGCCCTTAGCAGAAGCATGAGAACAATTCACCTGGTAGCAGTGAGTACCTGCAAGACAGATGTCAAGAACAGAGTCAAGGAGGCACAAGAAATAGATCCCTTCGCCCGAAATGTGACCCTGTACCTACAACAAGAACCCACTGAAGAAAAGTACGAAGGCTATCAGATGACCAAAGGAGGTATGCTCACCTACATAGATAGACTGTACATTCCCAATTGTGATGACTTGAAGAGGTTCATCATGGATGAACTACATAAAAGGCCCTACATTGGTCACCCAGGATACCATAAAATGATTACTGCCACCCGAAAACAATTTTATTGTCTGAGATTGAAGAAGGACGTAGCCAAATATTTGGCCCAATGCATTGAATGCCAACAGGTTAAAAAAAAACATCGACACCCAGCAGGACTATTACACCCTTTACCCATCCCAGAATGGAAATGGGAAACCATCTCCATGGATTTTATCACTGGATTACCAACTTCAACCAAACAGAATGACGCCATTATGGTAGTGGTGGATAAACTGA
>ML853397.1:0-10552 GCA_009831015.1 Picea engelmannii
GTTGGCATTTGGAGGCCTAGGACGTCACCATATTGACCATGACATCACCCAACATCATGGACGTTTGGGGTAGGCAGACTAGGCAGCAGTGGAACGCGTGGGAGGTTGGAGAAGCCTAGGGAGGGTTAACGTTTTTATCCAGGACGCCCCATCTGCCCTAAAAAGGGATAACGTCTCCCTTGGAGGGGATTTTACTCTCATTTCAACTTGATTTAGGGTTTTAACTTGAAAATTTAATGTAAAACAATATGATTTGATATTTTTTCCTTGTTGGCCTTTTTACCTGACCTAAAATGTAAAATTAGGTCAATGTTTTGTATAAATGGGAGATTTTCACTCTCATTTTTTCATCATAACCGATTCACTCCATATGGAGGTCTGAAATTTGCACCCTATCTTGGGTATTTGGATGGATTAAGTGATGGGCACTTGTTGAAGGAAGTCATTTTTGGCATTTATGGTGTTTCTCTTGAAGGAAGGTGTTACAACTAGGGTTTACATGGTTATTTCTTGATGAATTGTAAGTATTTTTCTGCAAAACTTCTTAAATGAATGGTTGTAGTCTTATTTTATTGCATGTATTTATAATTTGATGAATCAAAACCCTAGGTGAAAAGTACACAAGTAGGTCCTTGTCTCATGTCCCCTGATAGAGAAATTTTCAACCATTGAAGAAGAAGAAGAGAGCCTAGCCATAACTACACTCCTTTTTTTTCCTCTCCTTTCCTAGCCGCACCTTTTAGAATTCAAGTGGAAGAAGACGTCCCGAGCCTAGGTTATCTACACTTAGGTCCGTTTTTCTTTTAGGGTTTGATGAAAGATCCTTACTGTAGCAACACTCTCCCTCATTAAGCCTTCTTGTCTTGACTTTGTGCTTCGTCTGAGCTAGTCGTTTTGCCGAGAAAGAGGAGAGAGCACGAGGCCTTGCTTTAGAAACACCAGAGTGAGCCTCTCTCCCCTAGGGTTTTCATTTTGAGGCCTTGCCTTAGCAACACCTCAAAACTCTTCCCTCTAGTCGTTAAAATATTGCCTCCTTCAACTCTTGCGTCCTTCACTTATGACTCCATTAAACCCTAAGGCACTGATCTGAAAGTCCTCTAATGTTGAAGTGAAATTGATCAAACAAACTCTCAAAATTATTTGAATTCCAAACCCTAACTTACTAACCCTAAGTTTCTGAAGTCATCATTGGATATTTCATCTTTATTGTAGCAATGTTTTACTTTATGAGCAATTGAATGATGGTTTAAAGCATTTGTTAAATGAAGTGTTGATTTGTTACATTGAATGCCACATCATTCCAATATTTATTGGTGAAGTGTTATATTTTTCATTTGCTATTGATAAACATTGACTTCACAAACATTTATTGCTAATTGCTTATATATATTTATTAGATAGTCTTATGAAGTAATAACACATTGAAATATAGCTTGCATATATCTGTTTTCTGTTGTCTTGTTCCAGGCAGGTGTTCTTCAATGGGGATTTACTTTATTATTGGCTGTTTAGCCATGACTTTCTATTTGGGTGGTGACTTGTGAAGGGGGAAAAACTTATCTTGGTCTTATTATCCTTTTGCCTCTTCAAAACCACAGGTCACTGGGGACGTCTCCCCTTGGCCCAACCTCCCTAAAAATAAAGAACCTCCTCATCGTGGTGACATTGGGTGGGATAGGTTCCTGTTATGCCAGTTTGGACTTCAATCTTATAGCCTTTTTCCCAGCTACAAACTGTGCGATAACATTTTGGCGCCGTTGTCGGAGAACATTGAGTCAGAACTTCCTCATACAACACTTTTTCGATAAGCCTTGCCTCTAGAGCCTTTATCTTACACGCTTACCTAGTGACTCCACTAGGGTGTTTTCCCTTATCTTTTGATAGTTTCAAGAAAATTACCTGGTGACTCCACTGATGACGAAGCCAATAATGACTTCACAATGGGATCCCGATAACTACAAACCTTTAGACATGAGAAAAATCCCAAGATACCCATGAAAAATGACCTCGGTATCTGAAAGATGGATCCCTAGATTCACGGGTAGCGATGGGGAAAGAGTTGACTTTCAGATGAATGAATTTTACTCTTATTTTGGACTCCATCCTGTCGATCATGATGGTGAAGATGTAGTGATGAAATTTTTTCCCACTACTCTTCACGGGAATGCTAAAAAGTGGTATGATGGGCTTCCTAATGCTAGCATCACCTCCATGAACCAACTAGAAGAAGTCTTCCTCAAAAAATGGGGCATAAAATTGGAAGAGATCCAAACATTGCTAAAAAGACTCCAGTGCGCAAGACAAGCTAAAAATGAGACTATTTGGAACTTTCGAAATAGATTTGAGGGTTTGTTGTACCAACTTCCTAAAGACCATTATCCTGAGGATAAGGACCTCATATATCTCTTTACTGATGCACTCTTAGTACATTTTGGGTTTCTCCTGAGTAAAAAGAATCCAAAGACACTCCAT
This sequence comes from Picea engelmannii, assembly GCA_009831015.1. Taxonomy (NCBI): domain Eukaryota; kingdom Viridiplantae; phylum Streptophyta; class Pinopsida; order Pinales; family Pinaceae; genus Picea; species Picea engelmannii. The sequence goes on from ML853397.1 coordinate 2,473, forward strand.
GAAACTGGTAACGTGGCCTTACAAATAGAGGAAAATATCCTTTTGTCAAGAATAAAAAAACGTTTTTTCCCTAGGAAGCGAAATCAATGATTTGGAGAAGGTAGTTTCCCTTGAAATTTCTACTGATGACTTTCAAGAAGAAGGGAAACAAGTTATTGACCAACATAATACTAAGGGGAAGGCTCTTGATGAGGTTTTTCAAGAGCAAGGGATCATTGAAAACGTAGCTGAGGAGCTGAAACCTGAACAAGATGATGAAAAATCATCTTGTTCTCCTCCTCCTGGTAAGTAGTCCACAAGCTTTTTTCACCTGCACACCAACAAGATGATGAGGTTAGCTGCCTCCCTTTTCAGGATTTTGATGATACCTTGTTCCTTGATTCAGAGAGTGAAGAATAAATGGAATCCCCAACCAAGGTAAATACTCCTTACTGTACTCCTGAAGACAAAGGGGCAATCCATGAGGATGAAACAATAATGCATGCTGAAAAAACCAAAGTCCTCAAAGCTCATGCACAAGAAGAAATAATGAGTTATCCTCCTCCTCGAAATTTTGATGATTTTCTTCTTTATGATTTGGAAGAAGAGGAGGAGATAGATGAGCATATGAATGTTTTGAATCCTCCATGTTATGATACTGATACTAACATTGTTGATAACATTGATGAGTTCATACATGCCAGGAAGCATAAATGGGATGTGATTGGATATGATGGGGATCCCATTTATGAGCCTCATCCCCAAAAGTTTCCTTTACATCTACCACATGAAATTACTAATAATTTTGACATTTGGCAACAAGAACCTGACCTTATTCAGACACCCAAGGATTACTTGATGCTATGATTTCCTAATGATTTTCGGTCAGACCTTGAGGAATTTGTTGATTTCTCCTCTGAGCATTTGGGTTTATTCTATGAAGATGGCTATCAACCACCATTGTGCTCAAGTTTTGATAGGAGTAAGAATGTTGTTTGCCTAAAGAGAGATTCTCATGACATTTTTCTCTAGCCACCTCTTATTACCTTACCTTGCTATATCATTAAAGGTGTAGTTGGGAATTATATTTTTTGCATTGAGTTTCCTTTGAAGCAAACCCAACAATCCAAGGGTTGGTTGAAAACTACAGATTTCAGCCTATCATATCTTTTTTTCAACTTTCCCTTGGGAGTTTTCCAGTCGTCTGCTAGATCTTTGTCGATCCCTTCCCAGGCTTCATAGCATGAGGACGTCCTAGGTAGCTAGTTTACCAGCCCTCAGAGTCAGTGTTCTGAACCTTGGACTTTTCATGACCCCTTTCGGAGGTGGATTGAGTGCTCTCCTCAGATATGGACTTGGCAAGATTTTATCCCTCCCACCCGCCTCCATGAGTTAGACTTTATGATTTCCGATGATATGATATACACTATAACCCATGTCATTTTTGTGCTTGATTTTTCATTGTTCTGGTTTATGATGAAACACAAAGGAAGGTATTGTGGGATGTTGCTGGATTGGATTCACTGGTTGCTTGACTACAACATTCAGGAAACAGGTAAGTACAGGTGAGTAGTTTGCTTCATATTTATTGATTGCTTTATTTTAGTATATATATATGCTAGGATGGCATTAACACCCATTTTTGTTACTGATGCTTCTTTCGAGATCAAGCAAGTCTACAGGTTATGCCAGATATGCTGAGGTTCTCATGCGCTCTATGGTGAGCACATGTCCCCGAGTTGGAGCCAGATGTTATCCCCACTTTTCAGGGATAACTAGGAGATCATGTCTCGAGGCCCACATGTCCTAGACATGGCGTACCAAGAGCATGATTAACCTGAGCATGGCCTTGGAGGGCCCACCTTGTTTTCTTCCATCGTCTTTATCTTGTCAACATATGCCACATCCATCATGATTGGTTTGGTCCTGTATCAAAAGAGGTTTTTTCTTCATGAGGTAATTAGTCCATGTATCATGGTATGTGTCACATTTGATCGTTAAAACCTTTAAATGTATGCATCTGATTCCTTTTATTTCTAACAACTGCTTGGATCTTACATTTTCCCACTTGACCATGTTTGGGGGGATTGACAGGATGCCCTAGCAAGCATGTATCCTTAGGTTTTGGTTTTCCACTGGGGGGATTTTTGAAAAGCCATTGTCCGCTCCCCTCACAACACTACTTCTTCATCTTACTTCCCACTCACTTATCCCATTCCCCTTGTCCGGGCATTGGGTTGACCTATTTTCAGGACTGCACCTTACCTCGTGGGAAGAAGGGGCTAAAGGCCCAGAAGGTAAAAGCAAGTTGGTAAAAGATAAAAGTCTAAGAATAAAACATCAAGATGCTTCACCCAGGTATCCCTGAGAAAGCAATAAAAGGCTTCTCAACAAGAAACAAGAGGGACCCAAAAAAATAGTAAAACAATACCTAGTAAGAGGATAGAGGGTCTTATCACGAGCCAACCTATTAGGTCCATGGGTACCTAGCAGTATGACATTTCCACCAGCTGGTTACCACTCCAGGGTAGTGAATCTTGGTTGCATGACCAAGGGAAAGGGTGTCTCATCACGAGACAACCTTCTCATCTTTGTGAAAGTACTTGTGGGTAACACTATCATCTCTGGTCACCATGCCAAGGCAGTGTCCCTTGATTATCTCTTGAACAAAAAATAAAAAAAGAATGAAAGAATAAAAAGAATAAAGGCAAGAATGGGCTTGGAAATAATGCATCCATGATAGGTACAACTCACCTTCTACAAAGGCACCCACAGGTAACACTTTTGGATCCTTGGCCTTCACTGCACCCACATGCTTGGACATCCCCTGACCACATCACCCACTTACATGGCTTGGATGAGGTCTTTTCGGGAACTTTCCTTTTCTTTTGGATACTATCCCAACATGACACCTTGTCCTTTTCTCCAGACTTGTATTGCAGACTTGTGTAACATCTTTGGGCTGTTAGTTGATGTATTAGGGATTTTATGCATATGTTTAATAATATTGATGATGAGATGTGATTGACATTGCTATGATCCATGTGACTAATGAGCCCATAGAGGGCATAGCCTTTGATGTGCAGGACCATGCTCGATGGACATGTACTATTTGGACCGATACACATGGGGAGATGATCAGTTTAGACCTCCATGGGGATGAAGAGCCCACCAGATGGATGCTGAGACCCCATCAAGGGGTAGAGACAAGACAAATATGGATCAGGGGCTTTGCATTGGAGAAGGAGAGAACGTTCGACCAGAGGCACCCCGACACAACTTGACCTAGGGGGGATGACCCTTTCTTAGTGGAATGTTTGCCTTTGGAGGCCTAGGACGTCACTGCCTTGACCATGACATCACCCAACATCATGGACATTTGGGGCAGACAGACTAGGCAACAGTGGCACGTGTGGCAGGTTGGAGAAGCCCAGGGAGGGCTAATGTTTTTCTCCAAGACGCCCCATCTGCCCTAAAAAGGGCTAACGTCTCCCTTGGAGGGGATTTTACTCTCCTTTCATCTTGATTTAGGGTTTTAACTTGAGAATTTAATGTAAAACAATATGATTTGATATTTTGGCCTTGTCGTCCTGTTTACCTGACCTAAAATGTAAAATTAGGCCAAGGTTTTGTATAAATGAGAGATTTTCACTCTCATTTTTTCATCATAACCGATTCACTCCATAAGGAGGTCTGAAATTTTCACCCTATGTTGGGTATTTGGCTGGATTAAGTGATGCACACTTGTTGAAGGAAGACATTTTTGGCATTTATGGTGTTTCTCTTGAAGGAAGGTGTTACAACTAGGGTTTGCATGGTTATTTCTTGATGAATTGTAATTATTTTTCTGCAAAACTTCTTAAATGAATGGTTGTAGTCTTATTTTCTTGCATGTATTTATAATTTGCTGAATCAAAACCCTATTTGACAAGAACACAAGTAGGTCCTTGTCTCATGTCCCCTGATAGAGAAACTTTCATCCATTGAAGAAGAAGAAGAGAGTCTAGCCATAACTACACTCCTTTTTCTTCCTCTCCTTTGCTAGCCGTACCTTTCAGACTTCAAGAGGAAGAAGACATCCCAGGCCTAGGTTATCTACACTTAGGATCATTTTTATTTTAGGGTTTGATGAAAGAGCCTTGCTGTAGCAACACTCTCCCTCATTAAGCCTTCTTGTCTTGACTTTGTGCTTCATCTGAGCTAACCGTTTTGCCAGGAAGGAGGAGAGAGCACAAGGCATTTCTTTAGCAACACTAGAGTGAGCCTCTCTTCCCTAAGGTTTTGATTTTGAGGCCTTGCCTTAGCAACACCTCAAAACTCTTCCCTCTAGTCCTTAAAATCTTGCCTCCTTCAACTCTTGTGTCCTTTACTTATGGCTCCATTAAACCCTAAGGCATTGATTTGAAAGTCCTCTAACGTTGAAGTGAAATTGATCAAATAAAMTCTCAAAATTCTTTGAATTCCAAACCCTAACCTACTAACCCTAAGTTTCTGACGTCATCATTGGATATTTCATATTTATTGCAGCAACRTTTTACTTTATGAGCAATTGAATGGTGGTTTAAAGCATTTGTTAAATGAAGTGTTGATTTGTTACATTGAATGCCACATCGTTCCAATATTTATTGGTGAAGTGTTATATTTTTCATTTTCTATTGATAAACATTGACTTCATCAACATTTATTGCTAATTGCTTATATATATTTATCAGATAGTATTATGAAGTTCTAACCCATTGAAATATAACTTGTATATATCTGTTTGCTGTTGTCTTGTTCCAGGCAGGTGTTCTTCATTGGGGATTTACTTTATTATTGGCTGTTTAGACGAGACTTTCTGTTTGGGTGGTGACTTGTGAAGAGGGAACAACTTATCTTGGTCTTATTGGCCTTTTTCCTCTTCAAAACCACAGGTCACTGGGGACGTCTCCCCTTGTCCTAACCTCCCTAAAAAGAAAGAACCTCCCCATCATGGTGACATTGGGTGGGATAGGTTCCTGTTACACCAGTTTGGCCTTCAATCTTATAGCCTTTTTCCCAGCTACAAACTGTGCGATAACACCTATGACACATGATGCATGAGTGAGGGGATTTCTAATGATAGAATAGGTGCAATGAGTAATTGATCAACTGCAAAATGATCTGGACCTTGTAGGAATGATACGGGTCCCTTTGACAACCCAGATGAAAGCCGGGGAGGTCTGAGTGGCCCTGAGCTAATACAAATTGACGAAATTGCCAGAGTAGATAACCATGAAGTTACAACACCACAAGACAGATAACCATATGACGTTTTAGCTCGGCTAGAGATAGAAAGAAAATTAGGTAGAAAAAGTTCACCAAACCCCCTCCATGACTTGATAACAATATATGATGATGAGGAAAGTTTAGAGGCATCCCTGGTGACTTCGGTGCAGATCACAGAGGAAAAGGAGCCTGAGAAGGCATCTTCCCCAGCTCCTGATGCTCAAATTCAGGGCCTTCCACAGAATGACTAGGGGGTCGAAAGTGTCTTAGACAATGAGCTACTTGATGTACCAAATACCCAACTGGATAGTCCGACGTACGATTCAGGGTCAGGAAAACAAAAAGAAGAAGTTCCACAACAAGAAATCGACATCTCAACAACCGATTATCAAGTAAGTACTGAGCCTATCCTTGATGCTTCAATTTCAACTGGTACTCAACCTCCCGATGAGAAACAACTAGAGGCCGAACCTTCATAACACATAGAAGAGGTTCAAGAACCCACTCTTGAACAATTATACACCGTCGGAAGCCTAGGAAATATGCTTACTTGGGGAGATCAACAAATTCCCGAATCTATGGATGAAGTCGCTGATATACATGCCATCTCCTATGACTATAAAAGGAAATATATCGTGAAGAGAACCACCAAGAAGAGGAGGATTACTCTAGATCGCTCCATCCTCATCACCATAGAGGAAAAGTTGATGAACAGGGATCATGCCAAGACATCCGAGCTTATCGGTGCAGGGATGGCAATCACAGATGCCACCCTGGATAGAGCGAAAAGGGATGAAGAGGAGTTGGCCACTGTGCTGAAAGAGTTGGAACATTTACACCATTTGGTGAAATATTATCAGGATACCACACATGCTACGATGTTCCTGAGGAGCGAATTCCAGGAGGCCTACAATAAATTTATGGATGAACAACACCAATTCACTGCAAGGATAATCGAGCTTCAAGAAGACACCCTTATGGCGCTGACAATGTGCAAGGATATGGAAAGTTGGTATGAGAAAGAAGACCAAGTCATGGAAAGGATCAACTACATCAATGCGGTTCAATAGGGCCAAGATGCCAAAGAGCATGACATCCAGGTACTAAGGGAAAGAAGCATCGACCGCATAAAGAAGTCGACCGAATATTGGGTAAAAATGGCTCAAGAACCTCATTGGAAAATCCAAGAGAAATGGGTTGAGTGCGAAAAGAGATGGACCAAGATCAACCGGGAAATGAGAGACATCGGCCTCCTCGAATTTTGTGCACCTGATGACTTTGTTGACTTGCGTGACATAGTCAAATTACATTCCGAACAAGACTCATCATGGGCTGGGAAGATAGCAAGGGTGGAAAACATGGCGCCAGGTCAAGTGCAACAATTCATGGAATACTCGATCAAATCTCAAACCATGTTGCATTAGTTAAGTGATATAATAGTCAAATATCAGGCACATGTAATAGAGATAAGAGAGATACTTTCGGCCCCAATGGAACAACATAGATTCCCGTATGCCAACACATGCGAGGATCTCTTTGTCAAATGGTTAGAGTATGAGAAGATTCAACAACTCAAGTGATATCATTTGATGACTCTTAGAAGACTGAGAGAAGAAAGCGCCATGTGGTGAGTTTTGTTTTACTTAACTACACATTTAATATTTATTTTTGGTTAATAATATGTTATAAATAGGAGGATCGACCTATTAGAAGGGAGTCAATGGTTGTTGCAAAGTGTTGGTTGTGGAGCTTGATTATCTTCCTGATTTAGAGGTCTTTTACTTTCAGTTGTGTTTATACCCCATGAAGTATTTACACCCCAGAAGTATGTACACTCTTCCACGAGGGGGGAGTGCAGAGGGGGGGTACCCCCTCTGCGGGGTCAAGGGGGGCTATCCCCCTAGATGGGGGGTCTGGGGGCAAGAGGGGGTTCGGGAGAGAAGCCCCCGAAGCAAAAATTGCCTTGTAAAAGTATATTGTAATTTCATTGTAAATCTGGACCGTTCATTATAAGGTCGCAGATCTAACGATATAGATTATGTTAGGGTTTTATTTTTCCCTAGAAGGCAACCCTCTTTTATGAGGGAAATGTATTGCGGCTAAGTATTTTGGCGAGTATTGTATTATGAGAGAGGAGACTGTGAGAGAAAGAAGAGGAAGTTACAACAGGTTTCGTTGTAGGTTGTATCCCTTCATTTTGATGGATAATAATAAAGAAAGGACCTGGCAATTTCTCTGGTGGACATAGCCCACACTGGGTGAACCACGCAAATCTGTGTCTCTCTTGTATTGTGTATCTTCTGTGTTTTGTTTCCGCATTTGTTTTTATTTTATTGCTCCGCAGTCCTGTTTTTCTAACAACTAGTATCAGAGCGTAAGGTAACTCGCAGGAAAAGAGGGTTCTTGGTTCGAGTGGGAGCAATGTTGGAAGATTGAAAGTTTAGGGTTGAGAAATTTAACGGGCAAAACTACTAGTTATGGAAGATGCAGATGGAAGATTATTTATATCAGAAGGATCTATTCCTACCATTGAGCGGAGTAGCAAAGAAGCCGATGGCCATGAAGGACGAAGAATGGGAGATTCTTGACAGAAAGGCTCTAGGAACAATACGGCTGAGCCTAGCAGCATCGATGGCTTTCAATATATCGAAAGAAAAGACAACGAAGGGTTTGATGGACGCGTTGGCCAAATTGTATGAAAAACCCTCGACGTCCAATAAGGTATTTCTAATGAAGAGATTATTTAATATGAAGATGTCGTAAGGTGGGTTTGTTGCAGATCATTTAAATGAATTTAATACGGTTACTAATCAACTAAGTTCTGTAAAAGTGGACTTTGATGATGAGGTTAGGG